>JAUMGZ010010586.1:0-10207 GCA_032359645.1 Pododesmus macrochisma | reverse complement strand
AACTTCTATTAAAAAACTAGAAGCGAAACCAGGTGCTCGCGATATGGTAAGCGTTTCCTGCTACACATGTGTCACCGGCCGCGATGCCCCCGTGTCATTCCAGTGCATGGTAACCTTATCCACTAATTATATAGGAGCAAGAGTCAAGAGTCACCATAAGAAAAATTCACAAGATTTGGTGACGAAAGAGCAAAGGAGAAAAACCAATTTAAAGGAGAGGAATAGAAGAAGCAAAATTAACATGCGGTACATTTAGGGCGACGAGGAGTAAACTCCCCCTTACCTTTTTCATACCGTGCATACTACTTGTTATATAAATATATGAATTATGTATAATCAAAGACAGACAGACGGACGGACTGACTGACTATTGATTGAATGGAATGACTGATTGACTTACTAACAATTAATAAACAGGGTTGCCAAAACATGAAAGCCGAAATGTATATCATTCAAGCACATCAATTTAGAATACAGGTAAGTATGACGCCAACTTAATGACTGGTTGAAACTCAAACTTTGACGTAAGAAATTCAAACTATGACGTAGGGATAATGTCTGTTATTATATCCGAAACATACTTGTCAAACCCCCTCACGGTATCATGACGTTGTGCCTCTTTACTTCTAACCTTTTCACTAAACTGCCCAAATCGATCAATATCCATACGCTTTCCTCTGAGACTTTTGTTGTAGCGTGCGACAGAAAAGCTCGATGTGATCCGATTGAATTATTTGACGTCAGGTAATACAAATGTCCGTAAACACTCATCAGATGTACCAATTTAGACAATGACTACACATACAAACACATTTTCTGTATTCGTTTTAAATGTAATATTAATGTCTTTTCAGGAAAAATGATTTTAATTTAAAGGCCACCGTTAAGCTTAAGTGTTCCTGCTTGCCAAAGAAAATGGAAAATTTGAAAAAACATCCATGTGTCTAATAAGGAGACATGCAACTATAGAATTTTGTAAAACATCTGATACATCGATTCTCAAAGAAGTCATGGCTGCACATATAGCTTACAGTTTAAAAGAAAAATCAAAGAACAAAAGTACAAGCAATTTACATATCTTGAAAATCTACTCATTCCAACACTCGAACACTGCAGGAATTTCTTTAATCAGACCATTTAATTATTTATGTATGGTAGAGATATCTGGGGATCAAAAGATCAAACACACGTCACGTGATGGCGAGGTCATGAAAACTGTCATGTTCAGTTCTTCCATATTTGGATTGAGACAAACACTAGACGGACGAGTACTTATTTGTTTTCATGAAAACAAAGAAGTAAAACAGATGAGGGACATGACCGTCACTCCCTTTATCAACACAGCACCTCTACATCCTGCTGACGTGTACGTCACAAGGAGTAGAGATATTCTAGTTACCGTCCGTGATAAAGTGGACTACATAGTAACACGAGATAGCACCCGTGCAGTGATTCTGTACGGTCCTGGTGGGAAGGAGAAGAGACGTGTCACTAAGGACAACAGTGGACAGAACATATTTGTACTTCCCTGGAAGATTGACGTAGCTCCTAATGGAACTGTTGCTGTGTTGGATGGGACGGATGGTAATCATCAACATGTAGTGCTACTTGCATCAGATCTATCCTTGAAATTACGTATAGTGGGTCGGAATGTAGTTGTTCCAGCCGGAGAGTCACTGCCAACTCGTGGTGACTTTGAAGAGTATCACATCAATGATGCTGTATTCACAAATAGTAACCTGCTGCTAGTAGCCGAAGATTACAATAAGACTTGATGACTACAGACGGAGAATTTCTTCGTGTTCTCACAACACTTCAAGTTTCTCCATCGGCACTAGCTATAGACAGTGGTCGTCATCTCTGGGTAGGCAACGAGAAAGGACAAGTGGATATTTGTAAGGTAAATACATGTTCAAGATTCATGTGCGTCATGTTAGTGATGCCTACTTCATCTTTATGCAATGTTTACAATAACACAAATTGCATAACGGCACTTTAACGATTGGAAATTTGATATATCAATGATAAATCATGTTAAATATTTAATGTATACATGATGCCCTAACATTACATGTACATGTTAATATAACACAAATGCAACTGAATTGCTAGAATTTTCACTAATTCATTGAGGTGACTTATTGTGATCGCGTTTCGTCCGTCGTATTGCGTCATGCGTCGTTTGTCGTCCGTTGTGTGTAAAAATCATATATTTTGAACTTTCTTCAGAAACCGTTTGCTGATAATCATCAGCCTGTGATGGGGATCATAATATAAAAAAAGGCTGACCCCTAAGGGGCTGAGAGGCGGGGCTATAAGGAATCACTTAGTGTAAAACCTTCAAAACAAATCTCCTCGAAAGCTTACAGGTGGATTTTAACCAACATTTTGTTAAATGATCCTTAGATAATGGGAACCAGAAGTTATATATAAGAATGGGAAAACCTATAAGGGGATCACTTTATACAAAACCTTCAACAATCATATTTTCGCCTTTTTCTCAGAATCCGTCTGTCAGCTATTGATACAACTTGTTGAATATCACCAACAGATGTTGGAGATCAGAATATATACTACAGAAGGACACATCCTAAGGGGTCACTGAGTTATCACCTCTTCAAAAAATGCTAGAAAAAAAAGATTCCAATGGCACAAGAGAAAACAAAATAATGAATTTAGTCATGGTGGTCACCCAGGGACTTATGAGTCGTGGCCAAAAAGAAGAAAATCTGTCCAACCTAAATAAAAAACAGGTCTGTTAAATGTAAAACTTATGGGAAGGTGTATTTTGTAATTAGTGTTAGTATTAGCATTCTTGTCCACCATGCCCGGGGCTAATGGTGTGAGGCCCATATTTCAAATTGATAAATGTATAAATCACATGGTGGTGTATAGAGTTGCGTATCTGATTTACCTCTCCATGTTTCTGCTCGGTGGAGGGGGTAGTACAGCTATGTATGGAAGTGCATGATTGTGAGTAAGTTTTGTATGAATCTAAATTCATGACACATGGAACAATATCATTTTTCTATACTTCTTCGGTGCTTCTTCAGTATGCCCATATGAAGTATTGTATTTACTGACAAAACGCTTAGGATCTAGTAACTTAATTTAACATCCTGGCAGACGTTGAAAGCTAGTTCGATACAATAGCTTGAATAGTGTTAAACATTGAAGCCCTTATCATTACCAGTCGGTGTAGCGCAGTGGTAGCTCTCCGGTGCCTATTATTAATTCGGATGTTGAATACCGCACGGAAAGATTCTGTCCGTTTCATATATAAAAACGTCTTAAAATCAGCATAGGAAAGGTTGGGACACCAACTCAATTCACCGACGGAAGTGTGATTGTTCTGAACAGAAAGATTAAAGACACCAACCTGTTTAAAACATGTTTAATTTCCAATCGTTTTGTCCCTTCCCGTTATCAATAAATCAGTGTTTTAGAAATTTAAGCGACTGTTGAATATTGCTGAATAATTTTTAATGTCTACCATTAGAATCAGATAAGAAGCATTGCACATGCACACATCAATGTTTTTGATTTACAATGACAGAAGCAGAACAATTATAGAATTTTCAGAAGTCGCTATTATTTCTAATACATGGATATATATATAAAGAGTGAAACGGCAAATTCATTGGAAATATATGTGTTGTTAAGCCCAGGTAGGTGCCTTTTTGTGGCAACAATATAAAATTCACAATGTCAAAAGAAGCTACCATGTCATTTGATCTAAATTTGAGTTGAAATGGACGTTAAACTGCAATGCAATTCTCGTCTAAACGATTTACAGAAAGACAAAAGGCTGTCTTATTCAGTGTTAGAATAACGTGGTCAAGCAGAGAATAAATATATCATTGCGTCTTCGGCATGATGCTGCAATAAAGAGATTAACGCGAACTCTCTGTAGCACAACAAGACAGAGGGTTAGTATGAACTATTAATCAAAAGTATAAAAGAGACTTATACTGAACTGCGCTAAAACAAAAAGAAATACGATCAACAAAACAAAGACCTAATCTGTGAATGAAATGTAATGCATTGAAATTCAAAACGCTCTATTTGACATTTACTATGGTTTGACTAATTAGTTGGAAACAAAAATGTACTCATCTTGACGTGGAAGTATACCATCACGGTAGCTCAATGTAAAGTAGTTATTCAAAAAAACCAAGATATTGGCAAACAAAGGGACACGCAAACGCAGAACAGAAAAAATAACCAAATATACATTTATTAACTAAAAAAGGAAACAGCACGAACTTCTATTGAAAAACTAGAAGCGAAACCAAGTGCTAGCGATATTGGAAGCGTTTCCTGCTACATATGCTGAGAGAGTTCGCATCATGTGCGGGAGGCCCGGGATAGATCCCTGACCGCGTCACACCCAAGGCGTTAACATTAGGTACATGTGATTTGTTCGCTCCCTGTTAAGCACTCGAATTCATGAAGGACTGTTTGATTTGGTGTCAGGATAATGTGACCAGGTGAAGTATCATGTCAATGTGTCAACGATGTAATGTGCGCTCTGTCACAAGCAGACATCTTCTTGATATGACTTAGAAAGGTGTCAAAAGGGGCGCTAAACCTTATATAATTCATTTAACCTTTTTTTATGGTTTGCATTGAATTCCGATGATCTATTATACTTCTTTTTGTATATTTTCCAGATCGAGGATTAAGACCCCTTGACACTGGTAGCACCCACACATAATTGATGATTGGGGACCAACAAATGCAGAAATAAAACTTTACTGAAGTTGACATTCAACAGACGATTGGAGTGTGTTATCTAGAATTCGGAAGAAAACGTTTTGGGTAGTTAGCTACACCAATCCACCAGTAGACTTCTGCTACACCAATCCACCAATCCACCAATAGACTTCTGCTACACCAATCCACCAGTAGACTTGCTAGAACGTGCAATACTACTACTTTATTGAAACTCTACAACTTCAAACATTTAACATGTTTACGAACTATACAAATCATCGAGGGTCCTGAAATCCATATTCTAGAAAACCTTTCAAGTTCAGTTTTAACTTGTTTGCATATCATATCATCTGATTTACTAGATGCCGGTATCATGGTTAAATATTTAATATATTTTGTAATATACCTTGAAATTAGATTATTTTGCAGTCTTGCTAAATGTTCAGCATAATGGGGTCTGAGGTCTGTCCTAGACATGCGCTGCAGGGACGTTTAACCCAAATACAAAACAAACAATTATTCTATGTATCAATGAAGGTTTCTTGCTGTTTTTTAATTGATATTCTTGTTTTTAACAATTTATTTTTATTTGTCCAGTAGGCACAGAAAGGTACCTAGGATGGAACCCAGGCTTACTTCTGTACAAAAACATATACATTTTTAAATTTATACTAAAATAAAATACACATAACCATTATGAGTAAGTAACATATATATATATATATATTAATTTTAAGCAATTCAATTTTTTTTGTATAAAATAGTTTTCCAATAATATTTGGAATTGTAATTGTGTTTAGTTTGACATTGTATATAACATTTTAACAGTTTAAGGTTTGCAACGTTTCGGCAAGCATTAATGTAGTTTTCTAGCTTATTTGTTGAGTGAAATCAAATGTCTTAACTTAAATTAAGGTTTCCTATATTTATCGTTTAGATGATTTTTATGATTATACAATTTATTATTCATTATAATGAATAATACACAGACACTATAATGCACACACACACACACACACACACACACACACACTGATTTTAAACAAAAAGCGAAGCCAAGGATGCAATCCCACTACTTTATTAATATTCGTCTATTCTGGGCAATGTTTCCATTGTTAAATAGTAAATAAATATATTATATAGATTAATAAATAAAATAAATAATGTAAGGAGTATAATTAAAGAAAGAGTAGGAGATGGTAAAAGAATAAAACATCAAATATCCCCGGAGCGCGCATTTTTGTATTTTGTATTAATGAGGCATAATAATAAAGTTTCCCTCTTTCTGGTATGTTATAAATGATGCTGAAAAAATCCATGTATAAAACAAAATATTCAGGCAGATTTGGAAATTGTTTTAAAAAAAAAGATAAATATATAAATGATGCTAGCAAGCGTGAATAAATATCCCACTTTTTATTGAATTTATTATTGGCTCTACATTGTTGAAATTTGAAAGTTGTTTAAGAAATGTTGGAAGAGAAAATATGCTAACACGTGTTTGTGTATTTGACCATTTATAAATATTAGACTTTGAATATATAATTATATAATATAGTGCATATTTACATTTACCATTTGGTTGAATTTTAACATATTAGTTGTATCTTGCTATGTATTAAGGTTTCATAAATAACATAACTTCCTTTAATTGTTTAAAATAAAATTTGCATATAAAATGGTAAACTAGGATGTTTTTTTTTTTTTGTAAAGTTATATTTTTTGTGGTTGCTCTAATTGATATTTTGATTAAAGAGTTGATACTTTTACACAGTCCTTGATATTTAAAAAAAAATTATTTGAAGGTTATAAATATTGTTTACACTTTCAAAGATGTGTAATGCATTTTCAATGTTCATTGGATTATATAATATATAATATAATATTTCTCTTCATCTTATCACATTTTGACTGCTATATAAATCTATAATCTCATTTTTACCTTTTATTATGATATAAACACCTTAATAAGAAAAACATGTATTGTTGACGTACAACGTACACGTAAACGGAAAAGGGGCTATATCCAGGAGCGTACCCAGGCAATCAGGTACCGGGAGATATCTGCATCCCGGATGTACGTGAACGTAGATAATCACGGGCGTATATATATATATATTCACATTTAAACACAGACAGCTTTATAATTGTACACAGATAAGCTTTACATACACTTAAATGTGATATGTGGGGTGTGTTGAAGTCAACAAAATAAGCTTTTCATATTAATCTGTTTATATAATGATAATCCTGTAATCCTTTTACACAATGCTTTCATTACGTAATTATAGACTATCCGTAGTTCTACTAATAAGGTAAATTCATTATTGTGACAACATTTAAATCATGTTCTTAGCAAAAGTAATACCAGTTACACTTTAAAATGTAGAGTGGATTCTGTAACAGTTGTTCCCTTTTCTTATCTATTCACTAAGGAACAAAATACACTACATCGAGCACTGTACCCTTGTCATGTATTCACTTAATAATTTAATTAACTATATCAATGACCAAACACTTATCATATATTCTTGAGATTGGTGAGTATGCTACTTCACTTTTAGAATATTCACAATATAACTTAATAAGCTAAATCCATCAGTACAATTGTCATATCTCTACTTTATAATTAAGTAAGCTCCAACCACCACTCTACCCTTATCATATATTCACATTCACAACATTAACAATAATCCCTATATTAACTATATCCCTAGCCATATCTTCTTTATATTAATAAGTACGATATATTCATGAATGTACGCTTGTCAAATATTAATTACATCCACCACTGTACCCTTGCCATGTATTCAATTATTTTAATAGGTACGCTACACTCATCAATATACCCTTGTCTTATATTCTCTTGTAAACTTTATACGCTACTCAATGGTTCTTTCAGTCAGTCATTTATTCACTATATAACTAAATACACTACATCCTCTAGTATACCCTTTTCATATATCTTTAATATAACTAAATACGCTGCATCCATCACTGTACCCTTGTCATATAATATTTATATAAATAATCACACTAGATCCACTATTATACCCTAGTTATGTTTGCACTATATACATAAAAACGCTACATCCCCCTTCTGTACACTTAGCATAGGTTCACTTCATAATTAAGTATGTTTAATCCCTCGTGTATACTTTACTTATATTCTTTATATAGCTAAGCACGCTAAATCTATTATTGTAACCTTGTCATATATTTACTATATTACTGAATACACTACCTAAACCTCTGTACCCTTGTCAAATACTTACTTGTTAACAAAATACATGTCTGCAGTATTACCATATTATGATCATTATGTAGCTAATTTGCTACCTTCCTCATTGTATCCTTGTCATATATTCAGAATCTACAAAATCAATGACATCCATCTTTTACCTTTGTCATATATCCTTAATAATAATAAGTAGGCTACACCCTCCACTGTACCCTTTCCATATATTCACTTTCTAATCAAGGAATTTAAATCCATCATTGCACTCTTGTCATATACTAACTATTTATCTAAATACACTACATTCAGCATTCTACCCTTGTCGTATATTTACTATATAACTAAATACATTTCATTTATCACCTACACTTGTTATATATTATTTATATTCATAGGTACACTAAATCCACTTTTGTTCCCTTGTAATATAATACTGTCTCATGCGGGACGTGGTAAGTGTAAGGCCACGTTAGCTAGTTTAACCATCCGACCTGGTTTCGTACTGTGTGACCGTCCTAAGTCGGTCTGCCTGGTTTAGTTATCTTGAGGATTGATGTGATGTCTATTTGTTTTCTTTTTTTCTGGTCCTGAATTGTTTGATGCGTCTATTGTTGGTTTATTAATGTTCCTTGTTCTGTTGAATCCACCCATACTGTTTGTTATATTAATAATATTTATAAGATTCCTGCGTTTATTAAACTACCTTTGAAATATGTTTACTATATAACTTAATGCGCTTCGTCTATCACTGTACCCGTTCATATATTTACTGTATAACTAATTACGCTAAATCTACCTCTGTACCCCTGCCATATAATATTTATAAATATTACCCTTGTCATATAATTTTTATATTAATAATAAGACACTATATTTATCACCATACCCTTGTCATTATATTTACTATATATCAAATGTCGCTACATGCATGACTGTACCTAATCTTGACAGGATAGTTTTGTGTAGAATGATAATGCAATCTGACACCCCGGGATGTCGCTAGGTAGATCTGAGGAACACCAATTGTTAAGGTCGTTGGCATGATCTTTCAAAAGCAGTATACTAATGTGTGAGGTCTAGCCTATAATAAAGTACATATAGTTGTGACCTTTATTCATACAATATTGTTTTAGTCAATGTACAAACGTTTTTATATGTTAGACATTGTACAATAGTTCCATGATTTAAACTAAACATCGTACACTAGTTCCACGATGCGATTATAAGATAGACTTCGCATTGTAGTACACGATTATAGTCGTTGTACAATATGTCACGATTATCGGCTAGACGGCGTACAAAACTTTTACGATTATCGGCTAGATACAGTCCAATAGCACACAGTTATCGGCTAGACATTGTACAATATCACGCGATTATCGGCTAGACATCGTACACGATTATATGGTAGATAATGTTCAATAGCTCCACAATTTTATGCTAGTCATCATACAATATATCCATGATTATTGGCTAAACACTGTACAATAGATCCATGTTTATGGGCTAGATATAGTCCAATAGTGTATGTTAATTGCCACACATTAGACAATGGTGTATTATATTTTAGGCTAGACCTCGCACTATAGTATACGCTGTTATAGGCTAAACATTGTGCAATAGTATACGTGATTACAGACTAGACATGGAACATATTGTACGCTATTACTGACAAGACATCGTACAATAATGTACACTATTTTAGACAAGAAACTGTAATTGTTTTTTAATGAAAATGAAGCTGCCTGCAAACTACGGAAGCCCGTTGACAACACCTTAAACATATATTGTATCTGGCGGCTAACACTTATATCTTATATAACTGTACAGTAATCTGCCACTGAGCCAACTAGTCCCTCTCCTACCCAGAAATGCTGTGCGTTTATCTGTTAGTGTAACAATGATTTGGGTGACACTAACAGTTGCCTATGGACAATATGGACAATTTCCAAGTGAACTTTTGCTCTTCCAAGTTGTCGTCGTCGCCGCCGTTGCCGTCGCCGCCGCTTATCTATTCTGGCCGATTTTTACCATTTCGTTATTTCATGTACCAATATTGGTCTAGTTTATAATAGGATCACTATGGCCGCTGGATCCAAGATCTTCTACTTCATAAAATATGGCATTATTTCTATGTTTCTGTCTTATCGAGACAGCGCTTACTTGTGACAGGGCGCACTGAAATATAAGGCCGCACACACGGCGGACACCGAGCCAACCTGTCCTCTCCCTACCCAAACAATGCCGAGTGTT
>JAUMGZ010010564.1:0-10208 GCA_032359645.1 Pododesmus macrochisma | reverse complement strand
AGTGGCCTATATTACCTTCAAGATATGATTACAGTGGCCTATATTACCTTCAATACATGATTACAGTGGCCTATATTACCTTCAAGACATGATTACAGTGGCCTATATTACCTTCAAGACATGATTACAGTGGCCTATATTACCTTAAAAGGACATCACAATGATTATCATGAAATATTATCTAATACAAAAGATAAACAAGTGTTTTAAACAGTATACAATATACACTTTGCACTAGAACAAGTGTTCTGTTGGTGGGCTTTGTAAGCTTGACTAACATCAATCAATTACACAGTAGACTGGTAGTTGTAAACTCAACTTTGATGTATGGCTATACACACCTAATGTGATGCAATAAAGTGCACCAGATACAGTCATACACTATCAATCACATGTTTGTTAGCATTAATGTAGGACATGCAGGTTTAAATGAACCTCACTAATACTACACCTTAATAATGATGTCTTCATCAAATGTTGTTCATTTATTGGTGTTTTACACCACTCCCACTTGATAATTTGTTAATGTCTTTGTTTGTTTTCAGGTAGCAGGAATTGGATTACCCAGAGCTCAGGAAATCTTTACCAGCATTTTACATAAATTTGCATGTATTATTTAACCATTATGTATCTTCTCCAATATTCTTTTATGTACATGCTTCTATTAATGTGGACAAGTTATTTAACCAATATATCCCGAGTAATGAGTACAATTCACAGTCTAGAGATACTTGAGATGCCAGATGTTATGGATAGCCACCAGAAGGTCAGCACTGCAGTCAAGCATTAACAGATTAATATTTGACCAGACATACAATGGAACCAACTGACCATTAGATCAGTCTTTATGGGTCTTGACCACAGTATTTATTAAGGTGACAGATGTGAATGTTGACAAGGCTATAGTACTGTTTACATTTCTGATGCACCAGGAGCACCCTTGTCACACTGGAGTCCTAACAATCTCAAACTCCAAATGGAAATCATAATAACGAAGTCATTTTGTGAATTCTTGTATTAACAAATCAATAGTTTTTGTTCATTTATTTAAAATTGGTTTTTTGTTTTTCTTTTTGAAAATACAAACAATTTGTGACATAAACAAGGACAAAGTTAACGAAACCAATAATAGGGAAGCATCATGTGGTTTTACAATAAATCAGAAGGACACAAACAGATTTTGAAGTTATTTATTTTTTCCCTCACTGAAATTTCCGTTTAATCTTAGGATGGATCCTATAAACTGTACATGAAGACAACTAAAGCAGAGAACCATTAAATTGGTCTGCAAGTAGCGGCAAAAGATTTGCAAAATCTACATGTCATAATCTTCCTGTTCACATTTTTCAAAAACATGTTTTTCTCTCTTGGAAACTGACATTGAGAGGGGATTCAGATTGAATTTCATTCACAATTTGTCATTATGATGAAAGATTAGTGGTGAACATGTTGTTGAAACATTGAAGCATGGTATCTTTACATGTTATTCTGAAATCCCTAAAGGTTTTAACCCAATTATAGGTCACAAAAATATCCACAAACCTTAAAACAAATAGGTAAGATCGTCTCTCAGATTTATCAGCAGAAATTGGTGGAATTATGATTCTTAAGTATTACATCATAGGTCCTGACAAGTAAACACTAGAATACTGGGAGACGGACATGAAGTAAACACTATATTTTTTTACTAGCTGGGAGCAGGATGTTTAATTTCCACTTCTTTTCGATTTTGTTGTTGAGATTAATGCAAAACAGCTAGTACTGCTGTAACAAGAACATTTGATATTAGACAAACAAAGAACACTATGCATATAAGCCACCAAGTATTATGAATTTCACTACTATATCTATCATATTCTCATTTTATTCTATCACCAACTTGAAAATCGAGACTGTGCAGGTATTTTCAATGAAATCTCTTGGTTAGCTACTAAAATAAGTGTATTTCATGTGTGTAATATATATATGACACATTAATCTGCACATGATAGAACTGAGCCCTTAAGGATCTGAGCCTGCTGTTATAGATAATTAATGTCTTTATCTTTAGACATTACTTTGTGTCTTATACAGGTGACAAAATATCAATATTCTATTGGAATTATCGTAACATAGAATAGATGTTTGTTTCGTTGGTGTTTAACATCCCTTCAACTCATGTCTAGGTCATATCACGAGACGGAAAACATGGAAAAGAAGAATAAACTTAAAGTAACATAGTGTTCAACTTTAATCAAATTTGTCCATTGAATCTATAAACTTTCTAGTTTATGTTGAACAAATTATCCTGGACTCAATAGCATTGTGCTGTAAAAATAGCATTATACTGTAGTCATATTAGTGTCCTCAAAGAACTTACCCGAATGCCGGAGTCAGAAGATATGTGGATATTTCCAAGTTGAACAGATGCCCAGTAACACAATTATAAATCCCTCAGAAACTAATGAATTCTTCACTGTAAAATGGTAAATATGGTACTTCCAACACTGACCAGTTGGGTCAAGATGGACACATATCTATCTACATACACACAAGCACTCCAGGGGTCAGATGGTCAATCTTTAGTACATGTACACATGATACACATAGCACATGGTCAATAGTACACAGGGTTTGGTCATTGTCAGAAGTTCTAGTCTTTCATACAAATATTGACACTATACCTATGTTATCAGAGCTATTACACATACACTATATATGTAGATCTCTGCTTCTATGCTCTTAATAGTCCAAGAGGTCATGCAGGTTCATTGAACACTGTGAAATTCAAACTTTGCTTGTGTGCAGATCTAGTGACAGCAAGGGGGTTGATGTTAGATAAGTATAGTTATCATATATGTAATAATGATAACTACTTGTTATCTTAATTAAGACAGGAGGTCCAAGTCTCAAGTCCACTATAAACAGATAGCTGAGAGGAGAAATTGTATCTTTACACCATGGTTTTTACCTTAAGGAGGTTCAAATTACACAATTTACTCAAATAATGTACAGATTTTCTAGGCACATTTCATTATCATAGTTTGGTTTCATTACAATACTAAATTACGTCTTGATAATAATAATTTCATTAAACTATTCAATCATTATTTGAAAAATAATATTTTTATACAAAAATATTTGAATAAGGGCACTATTAGAATTAATGTACCAATAGTAATAAATTCACTTGAACAAATATTATAACTATGAAAACTTTTTTCATAACATATGTCATTATAGTATAGTTGAAGTGACACTGCAAACATATGTAATAGCTAATCTTACATACTTATACTTCACATATGCACTTTGCCTATATTGAATAAGAAAGAAATAGGATCATTTTCTGTTTGTTGAAACATTAACTGTTATGATTTTTTGAAGCAGAGTTCAAAATATCAAATACTTATTAAAAGTTTGACATTCAATTGAAACAGGTATACATATAAACCTTAACCTTGAACCCTGTGACAATCTATATCGATGCCAAACATGGTTAAATTTCAGGAATCATTTTCTATCATGAGTAATGACTGATATTGATCATATTTCCTCGGTACCACATACCTTTGACAGTAGGGCTGTATCTGTGGTTTCCATTTTGTTGACATGTGGTGAACTTAATTATCAACTGAAACCTTGAACTTTTAAGAGTTAAGCAATAAATTGAAGCATAATGCTTTCTGTTTGTTGATGTAAATATTTACTTTACTTCCCTGTATGCTGGTGGAAATTTACTGACAATGAAAACCTTAGGAAGACATTGCCTGTACCCTTTATATCTGCATTGTGTTTGCACATGATCTGGCCACTCACCTCCTGTGTACACATGAGTTCCCATGATCACTTCACTATTCAAGTGCTTCAATGATCACTTCTTATATATAATCAAAAAGTAATGCACATATAAATAGATTTTCATTCCAGTTTTATTTATAGTTTTTATACATGTTTCTTCAACTCCTTTAAGTCAATGCCAGAGACAGTGTGAATTAACTCTAGCTGCCTTTTATAGTGCTATCTCACTGCCCTATCATGTCATAGACACACTGTAGTATGCCAGAGACAGTGTGAATTGACTCTAGCTGCCTTTTATAGTGCTATCTCACTGCCCTATCATGTCATGGACACACTGTAGTATGCCAGTGACAGTGTGAATTAACTCTAGCTGTCTTTTATAGTGCTATCTCACTGCCCTATCATGTCATAGACACACTGTAGATAACACCTACCAAGCTTATTATTCTTAACTCTAGCTGTCTTTTATAGTGCTATCTCACTGTCCTATCATGTCATGGACACACTGTAGTATGCCAGTGACAGTGTGAATTAACTCTAGCTGTCTTTCATAGTGCTATCTCACTGCCCTATCATGTCATAGACACGCTGTAGTATGCCAGTGACAGTGTGAATTAACTCTAGCTGCCTTTTATAGTGCTATATCACTGCCCTATCATGTCATGGACACACTGTAGAAACAAACCTACCAAGCTTATTATTCTTAACTCTAGCTGTCTTTTATAGTGCTATCTCACTGCCCTATCATGTCATAGACACACTGTCTCTAAAGTGTTGTTTCTTTATGTTGATTGGTAGACAAGGAACCAACCTGCTAGTCTCTGTAGAGTTAGGAGGTTTATCAATAAATCAGCATAATGTATGAAATGGTGTATTACAATGTAATGAATCAGCAAGCAATAAGGTCATGAGATAATCATGGCAGCAATCTGATGGAGAAACCAACTAGAGCCAGGATGGCTGACTAACTTCTTTGGGGGGGCTATTTGGGGTATAAAAATTCATAAACTTTGCTTTAGTCCTGAATTTTTACTGTTTCTATTGTTCCTCAAGTGTTTGCAGTGTTTCAAGTACCCCTCTTTAACACCTTCCAGACTATCAATATGTTATATTTGGACACCGGCTGCTTGTAACAGTTCTGATTTTGCTACATGTCATTTACTGGAAGCATATATCTGACGCTCCTGTTGATCCTATACCCATATCCTTCTTCCGATTTCATTTGATTGCTTATACACAGCAAAATACAATTATATGTAAAATTCCTCTGAATTACTGGGGTAACACCATATCTGAACCCTATCATTGCATGGCATGACAAAATGCCATCAGTGTTTGGCAAAACATGGAAACTATATTGACCACAAGAGAAATCAATAGTGTTTACTACTGTAACATGGTGAAATATGAGGAAATATAAATGACATTTGACAGGCAATATATATGACAGTAAAGTAGTTTATGCGTTCTCACATGAGAACCTGTTTATAAGTCACTATTGAAGGTTATATAGGCTACATGTACTTTCTACTCTAACACTGAGGAAGATTGTACCTTACATATAAACATAAAAGAAACAGCAAGTTGAGCTATGATAGTAACATTATCCAAGCAAGCATACCCAAAAAGACCATGCACATTGAATTCTGAAATCTGTTCAACGGAAACTGACAGGTAGTGTCATACTTTTGGCCTTGTTCTACCAAACAGACCTACTGTATGTGCAGATCAATACATGTATTCTGGCCCCCTAGTGGTAACCTCTGGAGGACGAGCCCCATCATTTGAACAAATCTTATCCCCTTCCCTTTAAGATGATTCATATAAAGTTTGACTGACGTGGGTCCAATGGTTTTTGATAAGAAGTTTAAAATGTCAAAAGTTGACATATTAGCTGAATTCTCAACTTTGACACCAATATGTGTAACCTATTTTGACCTATGGAGGGTTACGCTTTGAACAAACTGGGTTCTCCATGTCCCAACGTTACTACATATGCAATCATTAAGTTGAAATCCTAATGGTTTATTACAAGATTTTTTAAATGTTGTCAAATTTTCCTTATTTTCGTTCCTAGTGGCACCCTCTTGAGGCTAAGGATTTACATTTTAAAGAAAATCAATTGGTCTTGTAGTTTTGGAAAAGGTAAAAAATATGCATTAATATGATAACAACAAACAGGATTTGTATTTGAAAAGTCCGCTTTGTACAAAAAAACATCTAAAAATTCAAGGCCAAACTTTGACATCTATGTTACACCCACTATCATATGAACTGCCAGAATATTTAGTGACATCCATTCATACAATCCAAGTGTATGATAGTGTCTACTTTTTGCAAATGAAGTTAAAATAACTAATGTATAGCCAGGCTTCATCTGCAGCCCATAATCACTTATTTACTAGTAAGTGTTGTTGATCAATACTAATAGTCCTTAGTCAACAGATTTCATGCAGAAATAAACACCACTAGTGCGCCAATACCCAGACAGTATGTTCAAAATGCCCAATATTGCACCCAATATTACTGACAGTATGTTAAAAATGTCAACTTAATCTTTTATTTTATGTCTTATGTGGTTTGCCTCGATTTGAATTTTTTTTCTAATTGAATTTTTTTATTTATTCTTCAAGTATGAGATTGAAGGACACAACCATTGTGTTCACCATTGTGTTATCAACAGATAAGGAAGAAGCCATTTGTTCCACCATTGCAGAGAGCAAAACTGACGGAAATGTCAGCACAGAAATTATAACACTCTGATTATAGAGGTTTGAAAGTCAACAGCTTTTCTGACTGGATGCACAAATAAAGATTTACAAGTTAATTCGATAGCATAACCTTTAATCCAATATTGACAAAATTATCGTGTTACATGCTCCAGGTAATATGTGCTGTCTATGTCAAGGATGGAATAGCATCCAAAGTATCTGACTGTGGCAGCATACATTGTATGTGTAACCATTAACAATATCACAAATAATCAGAGCCTTCAGCATTCCCAAATGCGTAATAATGACAAATTCATATTGAATGACAAAATCATATAGAATGACAAAAAGGATCTGAATTCTACAACTGAGATCTTCACTTAATGTCCATGAAGTATTTACTGTTTTTATTGGGATATAACGCGTACTAGTGAAGGACAATTTGAAGTGAGATTTGTTTACTCTATTTGATTTATTCAAAACAATCATTACCATTAACAAGAGATGCTTCAGAAACAATGACCAAATCACCAACTCTACAGCTTTGTTATAGTCAATCTTTGTCAATACAATTCCATTGCTTGAAAAGAAACATAATGCAAGCTAGGTCACATCATAGAGCACTCTGATGTGTGACTAATTTATAACGAGCTACCTCACAGAGGCATCACCTAACAGAGGCATCACCTCACAGAGGCATCACCTAACAGAGGCATCACCTAACAGAGGCATCACCTCACAATTTTTCAGTAAACCCAGACACCTTAATGTTGGTTGGTTCAAAATCATTAGGTACACAATCAGTGATTAAATTTGCAATTACACAAAAATTCTGAAAGTTGGTTCTTTCTTGCACAATTTATCATAAATGTAGCAACAGACAGGTTGAATTTTGAAGTGCCAATTCTAAATCACTACAACTGCAGAGACAGATTGACAATGGCTTATGCTTTATGAATTAAGACTTCAGCTTAAGTTTATTACCCTCTAAACATAATTATAAGAAATCTTTCAGACAGACGAAGGATTACCACTGATAAGTTGACAAGTAAATATGGTCTCAACCCTAGCAGAATTAAGCCATGCCACAGTTGATGAGAAGATCATAACGATTAAAACAATCCTGTTGTATCAGGAACAGTTCAATCTGCAATATTGCTAACATATTTTCTTCTCAAATAGAACACGATTGGGAAGAATTAATGTTGAAGATTATCACAGCAGAAGATCATGAACTTCTTATTAAAATCTTATCACTGTAATTGTTTCAATACTTTCATGACCACAATGTACTATAGTGAAATCTCAATACCCTGGACTGTCAAAGTTTTCTGTATATTCATGTTGACATAAAGATCACAAGCCATTCATTGGAACATTACCAAGACATACATTTACTAAAGGTTTCAACTATTTGCTTTTGAACAGCAAAACTGTTTTGGGGAAAACGGGTTACTCCTGCTTACAATGAAGTTGTTTTTTGGGGCGAATGGGTTGCCCGTGCTTACAATGAAATTGTTTGTCATCGTTTCCCTCTTTGGCTCTGTAGCTTTGATTTGCTGAAGTCTTGTCTATTCAAAATTAATTCTACTCTTGTGTCCATTAATGACAGCAGCTTCAAGCAAGATCTGGGGTTCAGGACAGGTTGTCTCACACAGGATTTTGGCTCCTTCCTCTTATAAATATCATATTTATTGGGGGCATGATTCAGATTGCATTTTTGTATTTTGCTCATGCTAACATTGAAATTTTTTTTTGGGAGGCTATGGGTTGCTCATGCTAACAATGAAACTATTTTTTGGTAGGATATGGGTTGCTCATGCTAACATTGAAATTTTTTTTTGGGAGGCTATGGGTTGCTCGTGCTTACAATGAAATTGGTTTTGTGAGGATGGGTTATTCATGCTAACAATAGATTCCCTCCCCTTTTGGCTCCATGGAAAATCATTCATCTTGGTCTTGCCTACTGGATATTCATTTTCTCTTGAGTGCATGTGAATTAATGAATTAAGGTTGTCTTAGATATAGACATATACCCTTTTAGGATACTCTCTGACCCTGAAATATAAGTTCACCCGTTTGTTTTTAGTTTGATACTTTAAGTCTCTGCTTACAATTTGGTTCTATCTAATCCTGATTAAGGATGATACATGTATCTGATATTTGTCAATGTAACAGTTTGGTTTCCTTTTTTTGTGTGTACACAGTATTTAAACCATAATTCTTTTCATCATGTAAAAATAATGATGATGGGTACTGGGTAATGAATACCAATTTACATTGTCACGACAAAATGACACATAGATCTATTATTTGTAACAATTCAACAATTATTATTATCTACTAGACATTATTGATTACAGTTTTCTCCCCATGTTTCACGCTCAGATAATTGTTTGTAATCTGTGATGAATAATTTGGCGGTCAGCACGGTCAGCACAAAAAGCTCGGAGAATGGTTTACAGCTAGTCTGACATGACACAAGATTGATAGAGTCTATAAAGACCAATGCAATGTATTCCAGAAGTATACATAATCCAAGGTTTAGAATTGGTCCACAGTTGTGGTTGATGTTTGTTCTGATTATGAAGCCAAAACTAATTGATTGAGTGTCTGATCTGTGTGTTGCTAATTATATAAGAAAAAGGTCTATTTTTTATACTCATAATAAAAATGACAGTCATCTACATACTCAGGGGAGGAATATATGAATCTTTTACCGAGATGATGATACAATTAGGTTTTCATTTAATACTGCTAGCTTTATCTGCTCAGTATTGGTTAGTATAGTATATATGCCACAGACACAAATGTGAAAACTATAATCAGTGCAAATAATTCATGTTTAATTCACATGTCTCTAGATTTATAAAAAAAAAAATAACAACTGAACTTAAACATATCCGGCTAATTTTTTCTTAAAAATGTTGACAATTTAGTGTTGACAAAGAGATTCTGTCAATCAAAATTTAGTCTAAAAGAAAGAACAGGAATACTGTAAAATATTGTTTTTTGCCAATGTATGGTATATGCCCAGTGTATTGATGATTTCCAACAGCTTTAACCTCTTTAATCTTCTCTGGACTATTCAAGTCTTGATTAAAACAAATTTGCATCCCATTTTCCTAGATCTACCAAAAAGAAAGAAATCAATGAATTTTAGAAAGAAAAAGAAATTCAAACAGAATGATGCTTATGCAGGTGGCATTTCAACCATTAATATACTTAAACATTCCCACATGAACCAAGGATAAATTTATCAAGTTTTATATTGCATTTGCAGGATTTGGATTTTAAATGTCTTAAAGCAAAAAAATTCCATATTTTCAATGGTTTTCTTTAACTCCTCACATGTGATATCAAAAGCATTTAATGGTCCTTATATCTTATCAATTACAATTATTTTATGTTGCATGGAAATCTGCACATCGATACTGCAATCTTTAAAGTGCCTAATAAGCTATCACCATACGTTTTACTCTATACTGCAATCTTCAAAGTGCCTAATAAGCTATCACCATACTTTTTACTTGATACTACAATCTTCAAAGTGCCTAATAAGCTATCACCATACTTTCTTACTCTATACTGCAATCTTTAAAGTGCCTAATAAGCTATCATCATACTTTTTACTCTATATTGCAATCTTTAAAGTGCATAATAAAATATCATCATACTTCTTACTCTACATTGCAATCTTCAAAGTGCTAATAAGCT
>JAUMGZ010010563.1:0-14399 GCA_032359645.1 Pododesmus macrochisma | reverse complement strand
ACTAATAAGAGAGTGAAGCCTCGTGATTACAGAGAGTGGGACAAGTAAGTAATAAACATGTCATATAAGGAATGTATAACACGTACGCTATTAATAAAGGTGTCCACTTTCACCTGATCCAATTTTGGAATGAGGAATACAAAGCAGTTGTGTTATATACAGATATATTGTGTGTTAGGTGGCAGATCCAAGCTTATTGTTCGGAAAGTCCTGATATTTTGAAATAATCTCTTAATTTGTACATTTATAATGCCGTAATATGTCCAATTTCTTGGTTGTGAGAAAAATTTAAATAGAAAAGGACATTAGGAGCTTGTACCCAATTTTATAAATTATTCAAATCTGTATTGGCCACGTTCACTTGATCAGAGTTTATGTACGTATTACCAGGTGTATAGGTAATTATGATTAAAGTGTGATTTATATTTTTCCAAAAGAACAGAACTAAGTGTTTTTTGCCTGTATCCAATATTTCTGTTTGATCTACATGTATTTGAATTTGAAATGAATTAATTGTGTATTTTATGCACATACCTTAGGTGCTGACATTTGATTTATATTATATAACACAATTCTTGTTAAAATATTAAGAAAACACATGCATCTTTTTGATAATATTAGATATTGAATTAGAAGTTATGCACATATTTTTTTTTAGTAACATTGAATAAAATTGTAAGAATAAAATCCTATAACAGATATATAGGATTTGTGGTGGAAAGAGTGCTCTTTCGATAAACATTAATGTACATGGACGTGTGCTCATTGTTACCTATATGATTATAAAGGTTTTAATATGTGATTGTAGATTTGATGTTGATAAAGAACTGGACAAAGTGGAAGAAACTGATGATACAAAGAAACCAAAAACACCCATAACAACTGCATCTCCGAATATACAGAATTGCATAGATGCATCAGGTTTGATTTTTACCTTGCCTCAAGCTTTGTGGGACGTATGTTTCACAAACGTTTTAAGTAGTTAGGATGAGGTTTCATCTGAAGGTGATTTTATTATAGATGGGGTGACAGCAATTGTTTTGTAATCAATTATCATTCATATTAGCACTCTGTAGTGCCTTATTGACAACAATTTACTTGTTTAGATATCTTAATTTGTATGTTTTTGGTAGACAATGATTTCATATGCGTCATGAAGAAACTCTAACAACTATACACATAACTATTTGAACATGAATACAACTAAAGATGGAGTACTCATAAAATTCTTACATGTCTAAAAAAAAAAAAGGATCAAAAGAGAATTTATTCTCTAACCATATAAAGGTAAAATTAGTTTTATTCATAGAATTAAATGATGGTGAATAGTGTAACTTGTTTTGCTTTGTTATGAGGTACGTTGGAAGAGTAGTGTAACTTGTTTTGCTTTGTTATAAGGTATGTCGGAGGAGGAAAAACTGACTAAAGCTTCAAGAGAGAAGGACAAAGGAAACGAGGTAAGTTCTCATGTGTCATCAAAAGAGAAGGACAAAGGAAACAAGGTAAGTTCTCATGTGTCATCAAGAAAGAGGACAAAGGAAACGAGGTAAGATCTCATATGTCATCAAGAGAGAAGGACAAAGGAAACGAGGTAAGTTCTCATGTGTCATCAAGAGAGAAGGACAAAGGAAACGAGGTAAGTTCTCATGTGTCATATGTTGTAAAAGTGTTATTAATGTATAATTAATTAACAAATGGTGAGTATAGATGGATGAAAGAATGGATTCTTCTAAAATACATGTATGAAGATCTTAAAAAAAAAACAAATTTTGATGTTTACTCTTTTAAAAATTTCAGCATTTGTGCTAAATTGTGTGTTTCAAAATACATAGAACTCTATTTAATGTATGTAAAAATTTAATGCAGGCTTTTACCTCAATGTGTGTATCTTGTCATCCAAGATTGGTATTAACGTTCATTCTATTATATATGCATATATAAATGCATGTCTGGTGTACTTATACTTAATATACAATTAAATGTACATTTTTTTTGGTTGCTTACAAAAAAATAGTTGTGAAGGATTAACCACTTCGACAGTTTTACTATGATTAATCATTCAACATGTAGTCTGGATAGGTAGTTAGAATTAGGTCATAAAATGATATTTGATATCAAAACAAGACTCAAGTATCTTGTTCAAATCCTTGCAGGCTTTCAGAGCAGGCGATCACAATGAGGCAATATTGTACTACTCAAGAAGTATATCCCTCCTGCCAAATGCTGCTTCATACAATAACAGAGCTTTGTCATGTAAGTTTTATCTCTACTGTAAAATTCTACCTCACATAGCAACAGAACTTTAACTTGTAAATTTTCTTCACTGAAAAATGTTGCCACATACAGTAGAATACATCATTCTTGTGTTACATCTTGTATTGAAATCTGCTAATGTAAATATAACACAAAATTTGTGTATAGAGATTCATACCAAGAATGACTATTGTTGTAAAATATTGATGTTTCATTTGTATCCCCACCAACTAAATCAGAGTAATTTATCAATGGTGTTGTGTATCCATCTTTCCATCTGCATATAGACAAGTTTGCTTCTGAAAGATATCTTTGAGTTTCATCAATTGGAATTCATCAACGTTTGGTTCCTTGTCAGGAAGAAGTTATTTGATTTTGGTATTAAAGTCACTAGTACTAAAAATAAATATGTTACTTGAATTCAATTCCACACTATATCTTAAGTTGCTTTGGTTGGATTAATGCCAAACTTGGTGTATTGGTTCACTTAACCTATTGAATTTGGGGTCACTACATAAAAGGTCAAAATCACCAGCATTAAAAACAGAATTATGTACTTTAGTTTGTTTCTGTACAATATAAAGTACATGTATCTTTGTTTGTAATAAAGCCAAACACACATAGAGTCAAACCTGTCTATAAAGACCACTCAAGAGACCAGAAAATAGTGGTCTTTATATGGAGGTGGTCTTTATATACAGGTAAAAATAAGTATGATTAGGCTTCAAGGGACCTGATTTTAGTGGTCTTTATGTGCAAATGGTCTCTTTATAGAGATGGTAGCTAGAGCAGGTTGCACTGTACTCCTTGATGGCTAGCTCTGTCAGTAGTTATGATACAGCAAAAATGAAATTAGTTGTATTGCTATGACCATTTGATTTGCTCTGTAGTTTACTGGTGAGGTGGCCCAGTGTTTAGGGCTTTTGTTTCAAGCTGGTAGACTGGTTCTAGATTCCCAGGTGCAGGGTTCGAATCCCAGTTGCATCTAAACCTAAGAAATTCAAATTAGGCAATCTTCTCACTCCCTGCTAAGTGCTCAGCAATACTGGGTAGGAGGAGGAATGGTTGGCTCAGTGTCAGGATAATGTGACTGAGGGAAGAAGTATCACATCAATGTGTCTGTGGCATATTTCAGTGAGACAGCCGCCATAAGTGTGCACTGTCACAAGCAGACACTGTCTTGATATGACCTATACATGAGTTAAAGGGATGCTAAACCCCAATAAAAAAACAAATAATTTCATGCAGGATCATCAAATGTTGTGTTAAAAAATCTTACCCTTTTTGGGGGTAGATGTGTCATAAGTAACATTGTGTGCTTGTGTATTATCATATGGAGGTGTTTGAAAAATGAAGGAATGACATCAAAAATTAAATCAACTCATCTTTCTCTAAACATGTGATAAGAATTCCATCAGTGAGATTTGTCTTGGATTTGACTTACAAGGTACATGTTTATTTTTAGACTGTTAGGTTCATCCACATGTTTTAGGAGGGTTTGGTCCTGATTTTGCCTTTATGTGAAACTGTTGGTCTTGTCCACATAATATTTATACAGCTATCAGACATATTAAACAAAAGGGGAGACAACTGTGGGTCTTGTCCACATAATATTTATATAGCTATCAGACATCAAATTGAATAAAAGGGAAGACAACTGTTGGTCTTGTCCACATAATATTTATACAGCTATCAGACATCATATTGAACAAAAGGGAAGACAACTGTTGGTCTTGTTCACAAAAAAAATGTATACAGCTATCAGACATATGATACAAAAGGGGGAGACAACTGTTGGTCTTGTCCACATAATATTTATATAGCTATGAGACATTAAACAAAAGGGGAGACAAGTCACAGAGACTGCAGGTGACAAACAACAAAGAAAGAAGCAGCCACAGTTAAACACAGTGTAAACCGAAGGGCGATGTGGCTGGGAAGGCAGGCATTAATAAAGAGTAATCTTGTATGTTAATATTTTTCTTTATTTTCAGGGACCATCTGGACTGGATGGGCCTAAGGGAGATGGAGGAAATCCTGGAGAACAGGTGAAGTGGTTTATAATAATTCAGTATTGATAGTAGATACTCATTGTAAGCTACTGCCACAGAAATGAAAACATACAGACAACTTACATGATGTGCTTAAAAATATGTTGAATTTTTTATAAAAAATGTATGACAATTCTCCCTTTAAGTGAGTTTTAAGTTGAATTGTGCAATGATCGAGCAATGCAATTTATAAACTACAAATATATACACAATTACTACTTTATATTTTCATATTGAGATGCGTGTTGCCTTAGGGACAAATAAATGCAGATTTAGGTTTCAATTATGAAGACTTTAATTATTTAAACCTTGCTGTGATATCCATAGATTTTTACTGCTTTTGTATTAATTATTGGATGTGTTTGGGAAAACAGTATTTCCACAATCTTCAAATTTTTGTCTTTTTAAATTCGACCATTTATCATGTAAAAGTCAATATTTATCACATTACACTGGTTGTTATATGATATCAAATAAATAGTTCATGTATACTAATAATGAGATGATCAAGGATTGTTTTATCTTTATAATAACAGGGAATAGCTGGACCTCGTGGTGTACAAGGAAACATGGGAACACCAGGAAAGAGGGTAGGTAACTCTTCACCTTTAAATTTATACTTCAATCTTTAGTCCATCTGTACCAACAGTTAAGATAGCAACCATACTCAAATGCTGTGGTCAGTCAGTGTAATTGGTTTATATTGTAGACAAACAGGACATGTCATTGGACGTTTACATTTTGATACTCATCTTTTTGTTTTATTTAGTTTATCAAGTTAAAAAAGTAAATTTTAGAAGTTGATATGCATTTTGCCCTGTCTGTATGACTTCCTTAACATATGTATAATGTGTCTGTGTTGATAAATTTAACTGTTTGTTTTTTTTAGGGGCGAGGTGGCCATGATGGAGAGAGGGGTGATATGGGACCAAATGGAGAAACGGTTTGTATTTCAAACTTTAGTTCCTTAACAGCGGAAATTTTATACACATTCCTTGATCATTCAAATGGACTAAATTAAGTTTAATAAGGAAATATAATTCAAGAAAAGTATTTTCTCTTTAAAATATACTACAGTTAACTTAAATTAGTACGCCAGAAGTTTTTTTTCTAAGACATTTTGCTTCTCAAAATTCACTGACCAATATCAACCAAACTTGGTACAGGAAGGGAATTCAGAGCTATTCAAATGTTGGTGTTTGGCCCCAAGTACAAATCTCATCTGTGAATTTTTAAGCAGTATAATATGATAAGTGTTTGAAGTCTTCTTTAAGGCCATACAAGAATAACTATTTGGTTCTCAGGTCACTCTATGTTAATATAAATAAGACAGGGATTTTGTTAAATTTTCATTGAGATGTTTAATGTTTTAAAGGATAAACTGTGAAAATGAGATTAATGTAATGTAAATTAAATGTATATGTCAAGTTTGTGATTCAATTTAGAATAGTATTTGTATTTAGGAATTAATACCAATTAAGATATTTAAATATATACATATTCCGATAGGAAAGAAAAAATGTTTCAATAGTAATGAGTGGTGAGTGACTTGAAAGTAAATGAGGGATAGCCTGAGAACCAAGTATATCATATTTTTGCCTAAATAGTGAACAATATTTTTGAATTTTGAATATTTCAGGGAGATACAGGCTTTCCTGGTATGCCTGGGTTATCTGGACCAAAAGGAGAACGTGTAAGTAATTTATAAAGACATAGTGTTTTTAAGATGACTTTAAAAAAGAATCTGTTTTAATGAACAAATCAGTTTTGTCATCTGCAAGTCAAAGAGACCATCTGTACATAAAGACCACTAAAATCAGGTCCTTGATGTATAATTACACTTATTTTAACCTGTATATAAAGACCACCTCCATATAAAGACCACTTTTTTTTGGTGTCTTGGGTGGTCTTTATTGACTGGTTTGACTGTACAATGATGCAATGGTCTTTCATTAAGTGTTTTTATATAAATGGAGAGAAAAAAATACTATTTCAATTTTGTGCTCAAAGCTTTGAAGTACAGTGCAACATGTTATAGTAACCACCTCTATAAAGAGACCACCTGTACCGGTACATAAAGACCACTAAAATAAGGTCCCTTTAAGTCTAATTACACTTATTTTTTACCTGTATATAAATACCATGCACCTCCATATAAAGACCACTTTTTCAAGTTTCTTGTGTAAACTTTAAAGACAGGTGTGACTTTAAATTGACTTTGTGGTCTTTGATGTAAGTTTAAGACAGAATGATATATTCTTATTTACAGGGTCGAGCTGGAGCGCCTGGTGAATCAGGCCCTGTGGGAACTGAAGGTAAACAGGGAGACCCCGGAGATTCCGGACCAGTGGGACCAGTCGGAGAGATGGTAAATGTAGTTTATTATGCAATTGATATATTTTTATTTATGCTATTTGTTGATGTTTGGTCTTTTAAGTAGAAATTCTTATTTTGAGAGCTGCTTGGTATGACTTGTATATTAGATCAATTGCATCTTCTCTAGATTGTTTCCTTTAATTAAGATTATGAGCTAACGAAGCTCATGTATGAAATTCCTATTTTGAGTCCTTAAGCTCATTTACACTTTTAAACTTCAGTCTTTAGGTAATACTTTTACTTCATGTTTTTGATATTAAACTTCAGTCTTTAGGTAATACTTTTACTTCATGTTTTTGATATTAAACTTCAGTCTTTAGGTAATACTTTTATTTCATTTTTTTGATATTAAACTTAAGTCTTTAGGTAATACTTTAACTTCATGATTTTGATACATACCATACCATACCCTACTAATACTGTTCATTTTGAAAATTTAATTACATACCAGTAAAATAAATAATCTACATTGTGAAAGCAATGTTTTGAAATCTGTTTTAAAGCAGCATTTAGTTTATACAAAATTAAAATTTAATTTAAGTGGTCAAATACAATGAATTTGACAGAGCATATTCTTGATAAGTAAGACAGGTGTTCAGATAGAGGAGTGGTTAAGACGCTCCCTTCTCACTGATGCAGCCCTAGTTTGATGTTCAGTTTTGTAACTGAGATGATACAAGATCGCAACCTGAATATGTTGTTTTTCTTGTGGGCACTCTGATTTCTTTCAACAGAAAGTCTCCATTCGTGCTCCCATCCATGGCAACAAAGAAGATTTCAATATAAGTTGCATACTTTTATTTATCGGTAGGACATGGTAACTAGCTCTTCAAATATCTCTTGTGTTTTTTAGGGACAACGTGGATTTTTGGGACCAAGAGGTAGACCAGGAACTGTCGGACCACCAGTAAGTTAAATTTACAAAGTGCTCTTTGATTATGTATTCTTATTTTGAAATAAAGAAAAGTTGTAAGTGTATTTTGGTATCCCAATATGGTTTGGGTTAATAAAAAAAAATTAACAATTATTTTGTATCCTTCATGATGATTGCATTAGAAAAGTCAAGTTGTATGTGTAATTTACACTAAGTATTATTTAGCAATTATTTTGTGTCCTGCATGATGACTGCATTAGAAAAGTCAAGTGTTCATATTAAATTTGTTCAGTTTATTTATTTCAGGGCATACCTGGACAAGAAGGACCTGTAGGACCTAAAGGAGATGCGGTAGAGTACAATTTTAAGTTTATGTTAAATGAGAGGTGTATAATTGAGTAAGGGCTGTTCCAGAATTAACTGTATGGGAGGCACTTTTTCAGAGGCCCCACCACACATCAAATAT
Source organism: Pododesmus macrochisma (assembly GCA_032359645.1). Lineage (NCBI taxonomy): Eukaryota > Metazoa > Mollusca > Bivalvia > Pectinida > Anomiidae > Pododesmus > Pododesmus macrochisma. Next base: position 6,379 of record JAUMGZ010010563.1, on the reverse strand, counting down.
TAAAACTGATTAAAAATAAGGGATGGTAGGCAGATCTGGATTGAACCTCATCACCCATAATATATTAATACAGGTGCCTCCCACCTCCCCCATACGATTAATTATGGAATAGCCCTAAGATCCCACTTTTATATAAAAGCAGATGTGTAAAGAATATATTTGAGTTTAAAAAAAAAAGTAAGTTTATATATTACCTACTTTAAGAAAACTGTTATTGTAGTATTAGTGACGTGGAAACTGCATTTCTGTAATGGTGGACCAATGTTTATTGATGAAAAATCTGTATTTCTAAAATGGCAGAACTATTTTTTTTCATAATCGTACATTGTAATTTAAAAAAGAAAGATTTTTGTCTAAATACAACAAATTACATAACACCAACATGAATAACATAAATTTCCTATGTTGCTTAAGATAGATGTGTACACAATATTTGCTTAACGATTTAAAATTGCAAATTGAATCATGCCAGCATTAAATATGATATCTATTAGAGGAAAGAACCAGTACTCTGTGTGAGACACACCCATCCCGAATTCCCGATCTAGTTCAGAAACAACCGTCATCAATTGGACGCTAAAGAGAAAATGAATTTAAAGCAAACAAGACCTTAGAAAATCAAAGCTAAAAATCCTAGGGGGGTTTTGGTTGAAAAAAAGTTAATCTAGTGACTGAATTGCAATTAAATATATTATTAATAATAACCTATTATTTTAGGGAGTAACAGGTGCACCAGGAGCCCCTGGACAGGCTGGAGCCTCTGGGCCAACTGTACGTATTTGTTCAATAACTTCATTTATAACAAACATTTTCTTGTGAGGTCATTCTGGTAGATAAGAAGAAAGAAAGCCTTTGTGTTTTAAATTTAGAACTTTATTTGGGAATATTAAATCAAAGTTCTGATCTGACGATTCCTTTTGATATTTCATTGACCTCATCAGCTTTTACAAACTGTGCTCATTTTGCTTCATGTTAAGATCATATTTCACTGCTTCATCAGTGTAAAGATAAACACATGTCCTGTTTTATTTAAATTAAATGTTTGAATATAGAAATAACCAACTTTGTTTTATTTTACAGGGACCACCCGGTCCTCCAGGTGCCCTTGGCCCACAAGGAATTTCTGGTCCCGAGGGCAAACCAGGTCTTCCTGGAATGCCCGGACCCATTGGCTCTCCAGTAAGTATGTCTATAACAATTCATCCCCCAGCATTGAATGTGTAATCTTTAACTCCTACAGTTTTCAAAAGATCATTTTCAAACTTTGAATAGTTGTTTAATATATGTTTATGTGCCCCTCTATTTTGGAGAAGTTTCATAAGTTTATGGAAGATTTATCAAGTGTTGAACTATGTCAATTTTGTTGTTTAAAATCTAGTGTCGTTGTGATAAACCTGCTGTTTAATAAGTGTCGTTGTAATGAGTGTCCTTGTAATGAGTGTCGTTGTAACGAGTGTCCTTGTAATGAGTGTCGTTGTGAAGTGTCTCTAATGTATAAATGTATTTGATTATTACAGGGAAACCCAGGAAAGGCTGGAGACTCTGGAAATAAGGGAGACACTGTGAGTATCTAGACGGTATTCTTGGAAACAGTATCCTTGGATACAGTACTTGTAACTAACCATGACCATTGTTGATGTTTCCTGTTACCCTTTTTTCTCCTATTTTTAAGATATTAAGACTTTTTAACATACATGTTTGGAAGATATGGATATTCTTCTCGAGGTTGTAACAAATAAACCCCTGGATTATACTTCCCTTTGTAACCCCTGTGGGTGGAATATCCCTGTCATCCCCAACTTGTATAAAAGAGTATTATTCTCTCCTATTATCTGTGTTTAGCATCATTATAAATAAGAGTGATAATGGCATCAAAGTGTTAAAACTCAAATAGTTCAAGCTACGAAAAACCTGAGGGCAGCACTGGAAAAATTGTAGTAAGTTTTGTTTATACTAAGAGTTTAAACTTTAAAATGCAAGGTTTTTTTGGATGGAGTGATTACTTTTTATGTTTGAAGCGATTGAATTTAAAGCAATTCGGATAGAAATGTACATACATTCCATATTTACCCGGGGTTGAGGATGTTAAAATTCAGAAGTGATGTCATTTGATTGTTTGTATGCCACATCAAATGATGCAACGCAGACAAAACCATGTGATGCAAGACAGAGGTATCCTACATGGGTGTACTTCATGGATAACTTGACCTCACATAAACAGATATGGGAGAATAAAATGTCCCGGAAAATCTAAAGCTCATTCAAGAAAGCTTCAAGAAATCAGTGTTATACAAAATGTATTTCTGCTAAAAAATATTGAATTTAACCACATTCATTTATATATAATTGAAAATTTTCCCCGAAATGAAATTATCTTAGTTTGTACAAGTTGATTCTTGAGGTTGCTTATTTGATTGATTTATGATTTATGAGAAACAATGATAGTAGGTATAAATACCTTGATGTATCCGTTGTTTTTACAGTTAACAAATATCATAACTATATACAAACTTAAATGAGTACTACAATTTTTTGTTGACTGATGCAAGTTCAACATATCTTTAAAATTATATATATATATTGAAAGAAAGGTATGATCACTTTTCTGCAATTTGATCAAATTATATTTTTTTTCAGGGCCCAACAGGAAATCAGGGTATGACTGGTTACCCAGGTAATCGTGGTATCAAGGTGAGCTCTCTGTAATACTACATCAAGTGCTGTAAAAACAAGTTACCGGTATTAAATATTATAAGATATTTTTTTTTTTTAATATCATGTTGCAGAATATGACTCTTTTTAATTTGTACGGTACTGATTATCCAGTAGCATTAAGGATGGCCGCTACTGGGAATGAAAGTCTTACAGATTGGCTGATTGTCATTATATAAGTCAATTGACATAAATGCTTTTCATTTAAGCAAAAATAGGGATTAAGGTCAGTGATCTCGTTTTTGAGATATAAACGTTTTAAATTTTGGCGGGAAAAGAACACCTCTGAATTTTAAGATATATACGGGAAAAATAGATTTTTAGGGGCCAGAAATAATTTTAAAAATTTTGGTAGATGGGTATATAAGGTTTATATTTTAAGAATTCTATCAGAAATATAGGGGTCAATGGGCAAACAATTCTAATGTATTATTGTGGAAAATACCAGAGGAGTAACAAAAAAACTAGGCAAATACAGAAATGTGAGTAACGTGCATCCTTAACAAACCTTTAGGCCAAGAAAATAAATTGTATTTCTGCTTTTAACTTTCAAAACCTTGGGGTAGTTAGGTAAGCATTTTTTTCATATTTTGGAGATTATTTTTACAAAGATTACCGTATATAGAGCAGGAGTTCTGACTATAACAGTACATGTCGCCAAAAGATAAATATCTAGGGTAGGTAGTGAAAGTGGAAACACTTTGTTGGTTAATGATAAAAGAAAGTGAATTGTTATTTTATTTATTTGTGTTACAGATTAATATTTCAGGAAAGGTTTCGTGATCTGTCCTGAAAGTGCAAGGGTTAATCACCTATGATACAGGATTTCTTCTCTTTTGAAAATGTTGGAGGGGACTGAAAAAACTTATCTAAATTCTAAAATCACATAATTGGTAGTTGCAAATATTTTATGATACTAAATAGTAAAAAAAAACTGGGTTAAAATAAAATTTAGTTGAACTTATAAAACTGTAAAGAAATAGTCAACAGTTACTTATTCTTCTTTGCTATTTAGGGAGATTAGAATTAAATTAAGTTTAACTTATAAAATTGTAAAGAAATAGCCAACGGTTACTAATTCTTCTTTTATATTTAGGGAGATAATGGATCCCCTGGAGCACCTGGAGACCGTGGAGACCTGGTTTGTATTATGCTACTGTGAAATGAGAGATAAATCAAGTTTATTTGTAATAAATAAGTAAAGTTACAAGGTCTTGTAGTCAATGAATGCCAGAAGTTTAAATTAGAAAAATAACTGTGAGGAGTTGATACTTCTGATCAATGTTGGCATTGAATGCATGTCTATTATAATTTGGCAGGCTGTGCCTTTAAGTTACTGTTTTGTAGCTCGGCCATTGTAATGACTTCAAAAACTTAAATCAGCATTGTTATCTATTTACATTTCAATTTCAGAAGTTTTGCATTTAGTCTATCAAGTAGAAGAGAATGTACCAAATAATTGGTTTTATAGTTATCAGTAATAGTTTCATTCAAAATGTTATTTAAATTTCTCTCTGTTTCTCTTCCAAAGTTACAAGTTCAGTTTTGTTAATTGGAGAACGGATTTATGAGAGTGACTGCTATAACTTAGGCAAAAAAGTTTAAATACTTGGTTCCCAGGCCCTCCCTCATCTATTTTAAAGCCCCAAAAAGACCCTTATCACTCATTTTATTGACAATTTTTTCGTTTCTGTTGCAAATTTTGAATTTCATAATTTTGATTTGGTATAAATTCCTTACAAGTTTTATTTCAAATTGCTAATCAAACTAGAAATATACAATTAAAGTCAAAGTTAATCAAAATACATATTAGTTTCAAAAGTTTATCCTTCAAAACATTTGTCATCTCAAATAAAATAATTAAAAAAGAATTTCCTCCCTGTCTCATTTAAATAAACAAAAAGTGGCCGAGAACCAAGTAATTAATTTTGTATGACTTTATCTTCAAATTATTATTAAAAAAAACTCTCCACTTTAGTAATTTAACATCAATGAATGTAAAAGCTCCTTTTTCAGAGATTAACTGCATCAAATGACAGGTATAGTCCTTGTATACAGACATTTGGTATACTTCTTTAATACTAACTTTATCTTTAAAATAACAGGGTGTTGAGGGGCCTGCTGGTCCCAAGGGCAACATGGGCTCAAAAGGAGACAAGGGATTCCAGGGAATACCTGGTCCACAGGGTATAGAAGGTATCCCTGGGTCAAAGGTTGGTATTTCAAACTTGCTCTAGCAGCTACCTCTTTTATAAAGAGACAATCTGTACATAAAGACCACTAAAATAAGGTCTCTTGAAGTCTAATTACACTTATATTTACCTGTATATAAAGACCACCTCCATATAAGGACCACTTTTTTGGTCTCTTGGGTGGTCATTATAGACAGGTTTGACTGTAATGATTTTAAAGGTGAAATAATTCCAAGATTTTTGTTCTTAAGCATTTGAAGCATTTTCTTTTTATAAGACACCGAACACAAAGCAAATATCTTATTACTAGGTTACATTGTAAAAACACTGTGATAAAATTCATCTGTAATTAAGTGGAAGAATTTTGATGAGATATTATGTTACGTTTTAGGGTACTCCGGGGCCAAGAGGAGCGGCTGGAAACCAAGGGCCAGCTGGAGAGAAAGTAGGTATCTTTATATATTGTAAGCACAAGAGGTCATTTAATTAATATATTTGAAGTTCATGACAAATGACACCATTGCTTAAATTCTTAATAAACTTGGATACTAATCTGTGTTTTACACTTTACCAATCGTTCTTTGCGCTGAAATGTAATTTTAACAAAAATATGTTTAATTTAAACAAGAAAATGACATATTGCAAGTCAGTCAAACACAGATAACATGAACATTTCAAGTGAATACCTAAATATTGGTATTTCAGGAGATTAGAATAATAACATGCATCCTTAAAAGTGAATCTTTCTTACCACATTTGACTTTTGTTAACAGGGACAGTTTGGAAATATGGGTATGCCCGGACCTTCAGGCGCTCAAGGACCAAAGGTAAATATCTTAATGCTACTGGGTTCGTAAGCAATTCTGCTTATACCAGTCATCGCATTAGCACTTATGACTCTTTTATGACGAGTTATTTTACGTGCCTGAAAGACACAGGACTGTCCCCATCCGATGAACAATATTAATATGAGCTGCTGATTATGTGTAATGCTTAAGTACACACCTGGCAGCGCCTGAGCTGCGCCGATAACCCCCAACCTCTCGCATCCGAGAAATTAGAAATCCTGCGTGCTAGCCACATCACTGAGACAAAAGAAATACTTATAAATTAATGAATAATGATTATACATTTGCTTTTAATATTAAGGTTTGAATATTAACTAGCATGACATATGACAGAACATGGCAGATGAAGTGAAATGTTTCTATAGTGCATAGTATTGCTAGGGCCCTGCATTGCGGGTGCCCTATAGTAATCACTCTCCGTTCATCTGTGACCAGGGGCCGCGATGGCCTAGTGGTTAAAGTCGCTGACTTGTAATCATAAGAGCCTTTCACCTCCTAGGTTTGATTCCCGTCCGGGACGGCCTAGTGTGAGAAAGTTGCCAGTGACTTACCGTAGGTCTGTGGTTTACTCCGGGTACTCCGGTTTCCTCCACCAGTAAAACTGGCACGTCCGTAAATGACCTTAGC
>JAUMGZ010010552.1:0-10208 GCA_032359645.1 Pododesmus macrochisma | reverse complement strand
CCATCCGTCACAACTATTGCCTGTAATATATAACAAAGAATAACTTGAAATCAGAGATACACAAAAACAAAGTTAACTGAGACATAAATAAAGAAATTAAATAATTTTCTTAATGTATTGGATTTTATATACTATATTCTCTTTTAAATTCCTACAATATATATAGGATGAGTTGGTGATACAACTTAAATCAAAACATGCATATTAATAATAAATTAATATTACATTTTATATTTTTTATTTAAAGTCCTAATAAACTACATGTATTCCCAAGTAAATGTTTTTGGAAATAACTCTTGATTTCATGTAATTAATATGTAATTAATTTGTTAATGCAGAAAACAGATAAATTAATGTCTAAGCGTTTAGGTACATATACATGTAATAGCATTAAACATGTCAATATGTAGAAATTTGATTAGGTATGGTTATCATTATTGTGTAGAAAATTATTGTAATTTAAACCTATACTGGTTCATTAAACTTAACTGGTTATGATATAAGTTTTGTTATTTTATCTACGATAATAATCTATAAAACTTTTATTAATGGTATAATAATGATATATTAAGTTGTTTATAACAAATTATAATGCAAATACAAATGCTTTTAAATGTCTTGAAACACCATTAATATATGGCTCAATCAACAAAGACCATAGCTGTAAAGAAACATATAACAATCTTTATCTAAACATAGATACCTTCACGTCCAGTTCTGGCCAATTGCAGAGCATTTCATAGATATGCCCGGCATCATGTATAGATATAAACAGGCCTCTGAAAACAACACGGATATGTAGAACATATGCAACATCAGTTTAAAGTGCTACACAGGAAATTTCTCGTAAAAAAGGTTGTAAATGTAAATAGTATAAAATGCCTTAGTTTATTAGATTTAATTGTGATATGGTTTTATACACCTTAATCAATAGTTTAATTCACAACCTGGTACCTGCAAAGCTAATTTAAAAGCAATGTGTGTTAAGATTAATTCAATAATTGAGAATTTATCAATGTATATTAACCAATATATAAAATGACAGCACTCAGCTTGAAAAAATGTAATATTCTGTAATCACACCTTCAATAAGTAAAAGTGCCTAATACCGGTATACTAATATGAAACAGGACAGTAAATGGAGACTAGAAGCTTAAAGGTTTTATTTCATTTAGTTATGGCCACTTAGCAGAGATGTGAATAAGACAAACATAGGTTCAATTATCTTATTGACGAAGTACTAAACACATTAACAATGACAAGTTTATGCACTTAAATTTTCTAATTTTTCAACATATAAAGAAAGAAGTTTCCTGGTGTATGGATACTGCCTTATAATTGTATGACATGCAGATCATCAAAACAATTATACAAATATATGTAATGTACTTCAAAAATTCATTACTAAATAACATGATTTATATCATTACACTGTATATATCTGACACATTTATACAATATAAAACACATTACAATTCTCAAGGTGTATATATACATGTAGGTACACCATATACAACCCTCAATATATGTAGGTTAAATGTACAAGTGCATTATACAACCTTTAATTTGTATGTACACTGTACATGTAAAACCCTCAAAGTCTCAATGTTGAATTTAAGTAGATTATTGTACAAGATTCAATTTAGTTAAATTGTCTTTAGAACTATATTCCTAAACTTAACCAAAAAATATTTGTGTTTCAGGTAACATGTCCAATGCAATAAGGATACGGTAGCTAATTTTTCATATTACACAGGGAGAGAGGGGTGAATTGCATAAATATTCTTTCTTAAACAATATGTTTAATGGTTTAGATATCTTAAGTTTACAGTATATTAACATGATTAATAATTTATGCAGCAACTACAATGCACTTTAAATTGTCAAAGACAGACAGTGATGGCAATGGCTCTCGTATATTGTTTAAAAATATTAAAACTGGAACCAATAAAAGTATTAAGTCTAGATTTTGTATAAAAAGTAAAGTTGGCAGGGGAAAATAGTAGGCAGGACTTGTATGTGGTAGGATTTGGATGGAATATTGGCTCCATTCCCAATAGCAAAAACTGTACACTTTTCCCAATCCAAGCATTAATAATTCCAAAATGAATGCTGGTTTATTTGGTACATGTAGGGTTACCTGAAACTGTCAAACACTCATCTTTTTATTCTTAGTTAAAGGCAAATTATAGCCATGACTTAAAAAACACTAACCATGTTTTATGATGAGGACTCAGATAATACTATAACTTCTCAAGTAAACATGATTTATAATATAAACAGTGATTATAACGGGTTATAGAATAATCACCCCTTTAAACCTGAAGAAATTTAACTGATGCATTTTGTATAAGTGCTATATGAAGTTTGAGCTCCCTTAAAAAAGGTATCACATAACAGTAAAGTACATATTCCTTGTACATGTTGTAAAAAGGTCTCGCTTTTAACTAAGGTAGTCAAACCGAAGCAAAAACATTTATCAGAAAAGTTTCTAAGCAAGTAACTGTTAAATGATGAAACTGACCTCCAACCTTCAGCTTAAAGTTCAAGTTAGATGACAGTGGTGCTCATCAAAGTCAACTTCTTAAACAATCAACGAAACAATATAATCACATTTTGGAAAATGAAGTTTTAGGTTTCATTCATGACCAATGAACATTATTAATATGAACAAATAATAATTTGTGGAGTCATGTGTGTGTGACTAATTTTAGCATTGCTACCCTTATTAGCATTTTATCAATGTACATGTGTTAAAATGGCAGCTTTGTGATTCCTATACACAATTAAATGACACTTCATGTACATGTATAGTTACTGTTTTTCAGAGTGATTACTTGGGATGGGTTATTGACATACATGTACCAGTAGTACCTACTTTTAACCATTATTAGAGTAGTTTTGATAGTGTGATACATATACTATCCCACAGTGTTGTGAGCAAGCCAGTTCTTGCAATTGTGAGTTTCAAAGAAAGAGACCTTATTATTTATTCAACTACTGTCAACAATAGATAGAACAGCATGCTTATGTTAATCTGCCTCAACAGGTTGCATGTGTGTATTATCACACCAAGAGTATAGCACTAGACATTAATTGATTTAAGCTAGAATATTCTGTGTAAGCTTCATCAAACAAGGTAGACAGCAGATTGGAGTCAGTTGTTTTTATCATCTTTTTAAATTCAGTATCCTATTAAACTCTGTAACTGTTTACAAAATCAATATTAAAATTATTTCAAAGTCTATTGCTGGTTATTAACAAAACAATCACGTGATTCAATATACATGTAGCCATGACTGCCTTTCTTAAATTTAATTTATTACATGCATCAAAATCTATACTGGCTCACAATCTGCTAGAATCCTTTTGAGTGTGTATATATTACAATGCTACAAGACTAATATACAAGTTTTAATATTTTATAATTCAATTCTCTAACAAAATTTTATAGAAACAAAATATGATGATGGATTCCTTCCAAATTAACCAGACTTTACTACTCATTAAAATAAATGACTAAATATAAACTGAAATAAAATCAACAATAATTGGCCAAATTTTGTGTGATATAGTAAAAATGGTGTTTATAAGTTATTTCTCGTGTTATTCATTAAAGATAATATCCTAAGGTCATCACAATAACAATTCATATCATATATTCAAACAACTGATCATGATAAGTGTAGATCCACAGATCCACATTTCATCATGTTATAGTATTCATTTGATAAATCTAGAGTCTAATAATCTCAGATAATTAAAGTTGATGGAACAACTGCAGCATGATTCTAAGGAAGCAGATCTAAATATCTTCAAACAGTGATATTTTGTATGATTCAGTTTGATAGTATGTGATTTAGCAGTACAATTCACCTTGGTTTTCTGTAGAGGACGCCATACTCCTGACATGCCTGTCCAACTGTTGGTGTATAAACAATCGGCATCATTTCTTCTGTATACTCAGTCAAACAACGATAAAACAGCCGCTCATTCCTGTCTTTCAGAGCCATCAGGAATATGTAGCGGTCTACATCTGATGCTCTCCCTTTAAAGTTCTCCATAACACGATACATCTGCTGGTCCTGATCGATAACACAGGACGGAAGGAGACCATGTATACCCATCACCTGACGCTCTTCCAATGTAAATGCCTGGCCCTGAAAAGTTAATTAATTCAATCTATACAATTATAAAAAATGATGTGGAAATGATCTTGTCTACAGATGGACAGTGCCATGACTTTAAATTTGGGAGGGTGACAATTAAAGTTTAAATGGGTTCTCTATTTACAATAGTACTGTTACAAAATGTACATCTTTTGTTTGATTTAGGGCAAGCAAAAAAACTTTTATGTACTGATAATTTTAAAAGTCAACATTATGTGATTGCATTTGGCTGTATATATATACAGTTATTACCTATACTTAATTTGAATGTCTAGTAGTTATGAAACATGAAAAAAAGTGTTCAAGTGAAAAAAATTAAATGCTACTGATGCAAATTCAATGATATAGATATAGAACTGGTAATAATAAAACTTAATTATGTTACTAGTCCATGGAATAAATGATTAATAACAAATTAATAGGACCATGGCAGGTCAATATTCAGACAATACTTTTACAGATTGAAATGGATTTTTTTCTCATGTATAATTTCAAATCTGGAATATCTAGTATTTTATTAATGGTAGGTAAAATAAAGAGGTAACAAAGTCTTGGGTTGTATTTAAACCTTGTTAAGTTTGGGTGTGCGCAGGATGTCAATGCCCCTCAATCGTGAATGGTTTATGAGGTCCTTCTTCCTTCCGTCCGAGCTTCCATTGACTTGAGAACTTCCATGAAAACCTGCTGTTGTTTGGACAGAATTTCTGAAAATAACATAGACATTTGTATATATTGTTCTTGAGCCATTATCATTAATAGGTTGACTGATTTCTCCAGCATTATCGTATACAGAACTAACATAAGCAATAAACTAAGAAGTATTGTATAGTAAATACAATGTATATTAACTGTAACATAACTATTGTCTACCGGTATATATAATACATAATACCGACAACATGTTATCAGTATGGCCTGAAACTTGCACTGGAATATTAATAACATTGAGTTCAAATCCTTTGGGGGGACAAAAAAGGTATTTCTCCATTTGACATTTTATAGGTTGGTAGATATCGTATTTAGGCTAGTCAATTTTTCTGGTGAGATCTCTTATATATATTACTAGTTATATTATAATTGTTCATTTTGAATCAAATTATAATTATTCATATATAAAATATTAAATGACATGTTAATAACAAGACTCAGGATTTCAGCACATTTAACGTAAATAATTAATGCCTTGTGCTTTTTGAGCTGAAATAAGCCGCTGATTCAATGGTTTCAGCAATGCCCATTTTGACTGAATTTTAGCACATTATAATTGCAGATCTAGATTAATAAGTGTACGTAAAATTCAAAGAAAACCTATAAAAACTATACCAATCTAATCAATAAAACTTTCCTTCTTTGATACGTTGTACATGAACGAAAAAATTGTTTCCAAATTGTTCAATACTTAGTATTCATGATCATATTCACTTGAAATTCAAATTCCATGAAGGTGAATTTTCAATTCAATGTTAATTTTACAATTTGGAGTGAAAAGAATGAGAGAAAAAAAAGGCCCATTGAGCTTTAACGTCCATCTGGTTGAAATAAGCCCAAAACTAAATATTTGCATTTGAATACTTTTTGACCCCAGGTTCATGCCTTAAACAAACTTGGTTCTCCATGCCATTAAGTTATTACATAACAAAGCATTTAGCACTAGGCTAACACTAAATTTACACAAAGATTTTTGAAATTTTGTCAAATTGTCCCCATTTTGGCCCTTAACCCTTCATTTGAACAAATCTGAACCCCTTCCCCAAGGAATACCTTCAACAAAGTCTAAGTGAAAATATTTCAATAGTTTTGGACAAGAAGTCGAAAATGTGAAAAGTGAACATATTTTACATAGTGTTGAACTTTAACCAAAAAATGCATACACATTTTTGAGCCAAGGGTCGCGTCTTGAACAAACTTGGTTCTCCATGCCATTAAGTTATTACATAACAAAGCATTTAGCACTAGGCTTACACTAAGTTTACAAGAAGATTTTTGAATTTTGTCAAATTGTCCCCATTTTGGCCCTTAACCCTTTGTTTGAACAAATCTGAAACCCCCTTCCCCAAGGAATACCTTCAACCATGTCTGGATGAAATTAATTCAAAAGTATTGGACAAGAAGTTGAAAGTGTGAAAAAGTGAGCATATTTTACATAGTGTTGAACTTTAACCCAAAAAAGTGAAACCCATTTTTGACCAAAGGGTCACGCCTTGAACAAACTTGGTTCTCCATGCCCTAAAGTTACTACATACTAAAGCATTAAGCTCTAGACCATCTAGTTTATCAGAGATTTTTGAAATTTGGTTAAATTTGCCCATTTGGGCCCAAAAATGCGCCCCACTGGAGCCAAACATAAACATCTTAACAAGTCTGAACCCCTTCCCCTAGGGATGCCTTCTACAAAGTTTCAATGAAATTTGTCCAGTAGTTTTGGACTAGAAGTCAAAATTGTGGAAAGTTACCACATTTGCCATAGTGTTGAACTTTGACCCAAAAGTGCATAACCAATTTTTGACCCCAGGGTCATGCCTTGAACAAACGTGGTTCTACATGCCTTAACGTTACTAAATACCAAAACATTAAGCTCTAGGCCTTCTAGTTTATTAGAAGTAGATTTTTGAAGCTTTGTCAAATTTTCCACCGTTTGGCCCCCTTGTGGTGCCCTCTGGGGGCCAAGCGCTTTATCTGAACAAATCTGAATCCCCTTTCCCTAGGGATACTTCCTACTAAGTTTGGATTAAATTGGTCCAGTGGTTTAGGAGAAGAATTAAATCAAAAATGTGAAAAGTTAACGACAGGATTTGTATAGGAAAAGTCCACCTTTGACTAAAAAGCAGAGAAAAACATGACAGTGTATTATTACATCGATTGTTAAAAATGCATCATATGTCCAATGGAACAAGACTCAAGAGTTCCATTGACCACTTTATGTCCACAGACTAAATAGCCAAAGATTTCAGACAGAGTGATTGTAATTTGTTTTTAAAGTTATTGTCAATAAACCAACAGCCCTTTTCCGGAAAACTTATAGAGAAACATTTTTAAGGGATAAATACGTGTATGATGAATACTTTGAAATTTTAGAAAGGACTATAATTTAAACATTCACAAACCTGATAGAGAATCTAAGCACAAATCCTCCAGTAAATATAACAATTTCTTGTACATTTTACTCATTTTTTGCAAATCTGAGCCCATGGACTGCACTTTGGAATTTTCAAACTACAACATATTTGTATATAAAACATTAGTATATTTAGAAACAGCAACTTCTGATTTTCTAAATTAAATTTTCATCATTACTGTATCTTTGAACAGACAATGCTTTAGAACAATGAATTACTGGACAAACCATTCGTAACTCAATCAAAGACCCCAACTTTAAGTGCTATTTTTGTGATATCATAAAACTTTTGACAAATTTTAATGGTGAAACTGGGGTAAATCATATCAGTGATACTATTATACTATACCATGAGTAACAGCATTAAAAAAGACATTTCAATGAGTTTATATTTCAGTTTGTATACATATATTTAATGAATTTTTGGTCCCAAATTCAATAGTTCTTAAACAATAAAAGTCACAATGAATTTGTGAGCTATAAAACACAGAATTTGAGAAAATATTTCATTGGTAATCACTAAATACAAAAAAAAAACTCTGTATCAAACAGAGAATGTTCCCTCAATGAAACATCAAACAAAAGGCAATGAAGCAGAAAATCTAAGTCACTGTGACCTACTTAAATGTGAATATGTACCAGAAAATATACATTTATTTTTCTGTAACCACTCATGCAGACAGGTAAATACATATTATGTTATTCTTACCATTTCCTCCATCTGTGTGACGAAGTCATGACAACTTGTGCTCTCCTTCACTTTCTTAGTCAATCTCTGCGTGGAAAGCTTCTGTCTTAATTTCCTGTTATTTGCATAGAGTCTTTTCACTTTGTTAGGAATGTTTAATGTTGACCTATCATGATAATATAGATATTGACATGTTATTGAAGAAACAATGAATGCTTGATTACAGTAGGAAAGTCGTTGAAAGTTTTACTATTATAAATAGAGTGACACAGCCACTTTTACACACTTACAGACTTGTATGCTATGACCTGTATGCGCCATTTGCAAAACCTTTTTTTTGGGTTGTTGTGCTGGTTGTGTGGTTAGGCCAGCACAGTGACCAAGTGGTTAGGGTGCTCATGCTGGTAGACTGGTGCTAGAATCAAAGGTCGTGGGAATGAATCTCGGTCAGGTCAAAACCTATGACGTTGAAATAAGGTACTCTTCTTGCTTCCTGCTTAGTGCTCAGCATTACTGGTTGGCTCGTGGTCAGTATAATATGACTGAGTGAAGTATCATGTCAATGTGTCTGCAGTGTGATATTTCAGTGAGACAGCACTAAAAAAAGTAACCATCAGTGCGCACTGTCATAAGAAGACACGGTTTGATATGGCCTAAAAATGAGTTAAAGGGACGTTAAACCCCAATAAACAAACAAACTCTCTCTCTCCCTCCCTCCTCACCCCTCCAACTGTCTGGCAATCAGTCTGTCTGCCATTTGTCCGTTTATAAATATATATATTGTAAGAAGCAGAAAAGTATGATGACATGAAAAATTAACTTTTTTAAAAAAAAGTAACACAATAAACAAGTATATATCTATCTACCCTTCTGTCAGAAGATTAAATCCTGGCTGCTTCGCTGGTTCTGTTGGTGCCTTGTCATTATCAATAATCTTCATATCTGAAAATTTGTTGTTTGTGTTTTCTAGTTCATCTCTTTCCTTGATGTCTGAAATTGGTTTTGTTTCAATTGTTGTACTAGAATCATCACTGTTATAAAAACTGGAACAAGCTTCGTTTATTTGTGTTACGGTTCCATTATCTGGTAATTGTTGATTCTGATTGGAGACATTTTGTGAACAAGATGTGTTTGTACTGTTATCTCCACTGTCTTTAGACTTCGGAGGTAGTCCTGACTTAGAAACTGTGATCTTTGCTGATCTTTGACGCTGAATTATTGTATAATTAACTTGTTGTTTTCTGTTTATTATTTTCTTCGGTATAGCTGGTAAAGCTGGATTTGTTTTAAATGGGGCATTCACGTGTGCAGGTAATATTTTTTTCTTTTTTGTGAGTTTATTGTCCCCATTCATTCTGCTGACAGATGTTTTCATGGTAGGTTTAGACGGTATAGTTGATCCTTGTCTACTTTGTACTGTCTTTTTATCTTTGATTATTGGAGCAGACGACACTGGTCTTTCTTTACTTGTTGTAGGTGATGAGGATGTGATCTCTGTATCGGTTAGTTGTACCAGACTCTCTGTTTCAGTAGATTTAGCGCCATGATGTTGCTCTGTTCTCTCTGTGCCTCTAAGCCCCCTTACTCTTGGTTCCTCTTGCAGCTAGAATAAAATAAAACAATACAATTACATAATCTACAAAGGTGTTTGCTTAATGATAATGCATTTGCAATAATGTTGAATTTATTGACCCTCCCAAAATAACCCATTTTGACCCTATGATCACACCTTAATAGTGGTTCTCCATGCACCAAGATTACTACCAACTTCCCTTGCATATTTATGTAAGCATCAAATTTTAAGACTTTTAGTGTATAAGAAAATATTCACTTTTATGGTCCCTAGTTGTGCCCCTTCTACTAATTAGGAACTTTTTAAAATTTTGATAATTTTTTCCACATGTGGCCCCCTAGTGGCACCCCATGGAGGATGATCCCTATCATTTAATCAAATCTGAATCCCCTTCTTCTGTGGATGCTTCCTACCAGAATTTGATTGATATTGGTCCAATGCCTTTAAAGGAAAAAATAAAAAATTAACACGTACCCAGTACATGCTATACTGGTAGTATTGAACTTTGACCTAACCAGAGATGGTGTCAACACCACCAAATGCTCGCCTGTATATGCATTTGTCGATTTTAAAAGACATCTAATTTATCTTTCCTGACCACTTAAAAATATATTATTTATAAGACTTGTCTTATTTTTCATAAACCATTACAGTTAAGTCTGC
>JAUMGZ010010541.1:0-10209 GCA_032359645.1 Pododesmus macrochisma | reverse complement strand
CGCACGACGCACGACGACGGACGCACAACGGTCCCTATAGGTCACTTGAGCCTTTCAGGCTCAGGTGACCTAATAAAGCATGTTCTAGATTAATATACAAAGCAACAAAACACATTTCTCGTTCAATAAAATGTTTAATGCTAATATAGTTTTTTAAACTTGGATGTAGATCAAGTTTTCTACAGACAACAATATCAATTCAAAAATGTTTCAAAACCAAAATATGCAACACTTTAAAAATATGCTTTTAATCCATATAACTGAATGTATGCTTTATATTTTTGAACAAAGTGTGGAAGACTGCTAGTGGTGAATATCTTGTTCACAACCTAAGAATAGTTATATTTTTTTAACATATACATTTCAACCAAACGTATAAATCAAATATAATCAGAAATCCTTCTTATTTTATTATTATTTGAACATACAGTGTTATAACGACACACAATTAATGAACCAGATCAAAAAATGATCAAATTGATCAATCAATCATTACTTGTCTATACCAGTAACTTTAGTTTTAAGATTTCGTTTTTATGAAAATTAATAACAACAAACAATATAATATTATAGATAAACACAGGGATAAAAAACATCTTTCATACATAAATTATTATATTTTGTACTTCAATTGAGATGTATAACTAAAACATTTGGAATTCAAGTTAAATACATAGTAAATAATTATCAACATGATAGATTCACATTATATTCTTCTAAAACTTTTTCAATGCATTACATCAGTAAAACATACTATTATTTTATCTGTTTTATTGTAATCTAAACAGAGATTTACATGACAAGGTACACAAATTCTAAACCTACTGCTCTTACAGAACAAATGTTGCAAAAAAAGTAGTAAAAATGTTTGTGAAAACAGAGGTCCCTTCAAAGTTCATGTAGTCAAATTCAAAAGTTAAATTGATGACCTTGACCTTTAACCTTAAGCATCGGCAACATCTTGGTATTTTCTAATGTGATGATGAACTACTGTTATAAGCTTTTTTGATATTCTACCTAGTAACCATAGTGTAAATATACAAGTTTTCTTTATAAAGACTTTACTACCAAGTGCTGTGTGATCTTGATCTTGAATATTTAGCCTCTGCAACACAACTGCTGTACATTTGGTAACATTTCATTTATCACCTTTTAGTAAGTTGATATTTGTTTTAAAAAACTTGAACCATCGGCTTCATGAACATACAAGTGTAATTAAACTTGAACAAGTGTTCCGTGACCTTGACCTTTGACAGTCAGTCTGTACAACATAAAAACAGCTCCTATAATTGTAATTACTAATGACTGTTGCAAGTTAGGATGTTTCATTTATGTTCTATACAGATATTTGTTTGCAATGTTTTAACCATGGCATTATCTATAAACCAATAGATTTGATAAAACTAACCAAATGTTCTGTGACCTTGACCTTCTTTATTCACCCTCTTGATTTCTTGTATTATGAATTCCTTGTAACAGAAATTATTTAAAGCTTTATCCTTGGGATGGACGGACAGGAAAAGTCGAACACTTTATGCCTCCAACAACTTTAGCAGCAGTGGCATAATCATGATAGTAATAAATGGACACAATCTTATGGTAATAATATGAAGTTAATTGAACTATTAAAGGACCCGTATGTATCTGATATATTGGGCTCATCCTTTGTGATGCTTTCAGATGACTTCAAACTTACACAATTAATCATATGGACAATGTAATCCATACATGTGTCAGACAGTTCAATTTGATCAATGAGTAGCTTTCATCAAACTTAATGTCATAATTAACACTTAATAACACTATTAATAACTAAAAACACCATAAAAGTACTAAATAAACACTTCCAAAGGAATACATTTCTTTCAAAATGTAAAAAAGTTTTTAAATACATTAATCATTTGATTCCAATGACATGTACAAAAAGCTATCTTACTATCTGTTGCATATTATGTAAAAATTGGAATATTGTTAACATTACGGACACACTTGATATAACAAATCAAATGAATGTACAATTAAAGAATATAAATGCCAGACGAGTGAATGCACCCTAAAATAATATTCTTAATATAGCTGTTTATTGGATGATTTATACCATGCCTAATAAATAACTGTTTATAAAGCACCTTTATAATGATAACAATATTTGTACAAGTAATAAATTATCTATGGTACTAACTTATATCACTTGTTCTAGATATAGTTTAGAATGCATTTGTTTTGTTATGCTGACTGTCTTTTTATACATATTAGCACAGTGTTTGATGAAATAAAGACTTGTGCCAACACAATAGTTCTATCTCACTGATATACCATTCTACAGAGACAGACACCACATCCAAACACATTATATAAGCATCTAGTGAAATACTGTTTGGTTAATCATATTTAAATTTGAGTGCCAGACAATGATCCATCAAGTATAAAGTGTTAGCACTTAGCTACATGTAGATGTGTCAAATGCTTGTTTTAAACTTATGATCTCAAGGCTGTTTCTATTTAGACCACAGCAATACTGTCAGTATATAGGATCATTAATTAATGTGTATGACATATAAAGCACTAAATTTTGCTTTGATCGTGAATAGCTGATGCAGATATTGTGTAAAAGGTGATTGCCGTTTATTACAACTAAGAGCATTTACTGTTCCAATGCAATCAATTAGATTGAGATTTGAATGCTTTTTATAAGTCTAGTAACTGAGCAGTAACAATAAAAGCATGGATTCATGTCATCACATTATCACAGTATTGAATAACAATGTACACATAATACAAAACAAAACGAGATCTAAAAGTGGAATGATAATATGCTACACAACTTGTCATCCGGATTTCGAAAAAGACATAGAAAAAGTTGAGCCGAGTGCTTTAAGACTGACAATTCTTCGACGAGGCTGGAACACATATCCTCTACAAAATTTACCCTGTATTGCCACAATTATTGTCAGTATTATCACAGCACACACTAAAACATAACCAAGCGTAAGAGATGGTGCGTCTTCCTGCAAAACATAAATATATAACATCATGAATAATAGACCATTTTTAAAAGAAGTTCTTCTATTAATAGTCAAAAAAATATAGTATAATTGTCACAAATTTATTATTAAAGACCAGACATTGCAATGTAATTAATGTACTAAGGCTTGTACATATACTTAGTCTATTGAAAGCCATCACAAGCCTATATTCTAGTGTAGTATATTCTTTATTTTGCCAATATTACTATATTAATAAATTGAATTGAAAAATGATTCCTCTCTGCAAAATTCTGTTTATATCAAAACTCCAACAATTATCATGGAATTCCACTTTGGATCATTAAATTGATAACGCCAATAGGGTTAAGATGAGTCTCCATATATAACTATACATTTTCGAGAGTTAAAGAAATAGAACAGTGATAGTTATCACTTTCTTTAGTACTTACAGCAGTCATGAGTACCGCCTGGCCTTGGGAAGACTTCCATTCAATTAAATAGAAAAATATTTTTGCATATAAAGGATGAAGGTCTTCAACTATACTCTGTAAAATAAGATGTGCAAGAATAATATTAATCCTTTCACAGGAATGACATAACCAACCTTTTTAAGCAATATATAAAAAATCATGTAAATGTTAAAGTGAAAAAAAAATTGTAAAATACATATCACATTACGCGAAGATCTGTAGTGTAAATTGAAGCCAGTGTACAGGTACAGAGACAGTTAAGACCAAAGGTTAAACTTCAATTACAACAACACAAAAACTACTATCCATTGGGTTGCAACAGCACCATAATTCCATGGTAATTGTTGACCCCATATTGTGTATAATCTTATTTTGACTCAAAGGTTATGCATTGAACAAGCTTTAATCTTGTTCTAATTAATGATGCTACATATGCAATCATTAAGCTCTAGACTTCAGATTCATTTGAAAACTTGAAACATGTCCTAATGGTGCTAATGAGCATCCATGTCCCAAAATTAGAAAACTAGCTCTTGTTATAGAAACACAGCTAAATATGACTCAACAACATAGAAATATTGATACTAAATACATGTGTAGCATGCAATGTCAAGGAACCCTATCTGTAATATTCAGAACAAAAAATAGGGTTGAGGTGAACGTCCAATGATGCAATCACATACAAATTTTGGTGGATCTAACATACATGGTTTTCGAGAAATAATTATTATTATTATTATTGTCTAACTGCACACCAACTCATGAATAGGTCATATGGTGCCGACTTTCGAGAAACAAAGCTACGTGTGAAAATTTAACTTTGGTACAGTCATCTATAGGCAATTAATAAAGCTAGTGAACCATAGAAGTAAGATCTTCTTCAGCAACCATATGTCAGATTGAGATAAGCATCCTAACGGTATAAATAAAAAAAAAATTACATTAAATTTGAAGATTTGGCACTTTATTTTTCTCAGAAATGTTTAAATGTAGAAGGAAAAATATATATTGTTTCAAAATGCTTTGTAAAATATATATATTTACCTGAAGTTTCCCATTTAATGGATTAAACAAATCAAAACAACTTGGCCCTGAATGCTGTATTCCCCAGAGCTCTATTGTAAAAGAAAAAGGAATCTGAAAAAGTAAAAGATGCATTTAAATATTGAATAAAATACAATAAAATAAATATCCAAGAGAATCAAACAATTTAATGTTATTGTACGTTAACTAGAAGTAACAAAAAAAAACAAGAAGAGACTGATCAATTTAATCTGATAATATTTTCATTTGGTGTGGCATGAAATCGCCTTCAATTTCCCTTCAATTAAGCAACTTCAAGTATGAGAGCATAACTGTTTTTACTGTTTTACCATGTACCGACGTTAAATAAAACTTTTGAATTTGAATTTGAATGTGCCAAAGCACCAAGTTCTCACTCGAGACATGTGAATGCGCACAAAATAATTCCACAGAAAACATTAATTTTAAATGTTTTAAACACCTTAAAATCTATTAGTTTATTGTTTTTAATTTAAAACAAAAAAATAAGTAATACTGCACACCATTCAGTTTGTCTGTGATACATGCTGCAGTTACACCAGTAGGTTTGCAACATCTCTGCAGTTTATTGCTTAAATATAAGCTGCTATAAAGACAACTTTTTAAGACGACAACTTTTTAATATACGGTACATATACAAATACAACTAGGAATTATATTCCAATTGAACAGTAGCATATTGGTCCTTACATTTTGAACACCAGCCATATAATCAAATGCTGTACCATCTGCAGAATAGTCATTCAGTTTATGCGACAGGCCATACTTATATTCAAACTTTGTAGCATGTGAGAGTTCAGAAGCTAGGTCCAACATATCCTCTATATTGTTAGGTCTTCGATTTATCTTCTTAGATATAGAATCTGAAAAAGAAGAAAAGACAAATCAAATCAATTAATTTTTCCAGATGTGATGCATAATATATTTGACTGTTAACATTTAAATCTACGATGTTCTTTTTCTGAACATAATCAAAAACTTTCTGCAAAAGGCTATTTCAGGCTATAGCAGTAATGATCAATACTGCAGTACTTAAATGTCATATCATTGACAGTATTTAATTTGCATAATCATAAAAAGACAGATTTTATTTCATCTGGACAGAAACTATATTTTCTTTAAGACATAATAATATATATAACTTATAATATAAAACAATCTTAAGAATACTGATAATAGAAGCTATAACTTGTTTACAATGGTTAATGAATTAATTAATCTCACCAGCATATGGAACATAGATCTGCTTTATTCCAGAATGAAATGAGAAAAAAGCATCAAATTGATATTGAGACGTCAATTCTCTGTACACTTTACTTTCTGGTTCTGTAAAGAATAAAAGCAATGAAATTTTATTAAAATCAGCTGGAATATTTCATTATTACTAGTTTAAAAATTTATAAATCTACATGTACATATATAATATGCATTGTATCATGCATGGCGACTGTTTATGTGTTGTTGATAAAAAAGCTACATGTACCTACATGGGTCCTTAAATCCCCTGAAAAAATAAAGTTTCAATATTGGGGATGGGAAGAAATTATATTTACTAATTACTAAAGGTAATATTTTTTGAAGAGTTACAACATCTCTATAAATATGGTATGCAATTTAACTCATTTTTGTAACAGAGCTACAGTACATCTTTACAAAGTAATTGTATATCATTTCAACTCATATTAGCTGCATGTTTATGTCATTTTGTAACAAGTTTTAAGATTGCACTTACATTAACTTACAGTTAGAATAAATGGAAAAATCACAAAACCAGTACAAGCTTACATGTAGTACAGAAACTGCAGAACTTTATTATGAAGTAATTATATAAGAAGGAAATATCATCTTAATCTAGCTATATAGAAAATATGAATAAAAATATATAATGCATGTACTTCTAAATTATCTACAATGTATTAGATAATAAACAAAACCCACCTGAGAACACTTTAGTACCCCTATATTCTTCATCTTGGGGGTTGCCAGAACTACCTTTGCCTCCATATTCCCAATCAAAGTTACGCTGAAGATCTACACCAGTACTAGTTCCTCGCCAACAATAATTCTTCTTATTCTCTACATAGTCTCTACCGTCAGGGTTTGCCATACCAATTATGTATAAATCTACTTTGGATAAAACTGTTCTTGAAAATTGTTCTGATGCAGATCCTGGTTTTGCCTTTAATCCAGATGTCAGTTTACGTAAAAGATGAAGCATACTCTCCACTGGTAGGAACTCTCTTGCATGTTCACCAAAGACAAATAAAATTTTCACCTTTTGAATGTCTTCATTTTCGAAAGCTTGTGCAGATGATTTACCATGGCCAGTGAAGTTTGTAACATGAATTGTTAATTGTGACCTTCCATGCCGCGACACATATTGTTTGTCAAGTTTTATGTAGTTTGGATTTTGACTTGCTATTCTTATGATCTCATTTTGGATGGAAGATAAATTGTGATAAATTTGGTAGTTTGGAGTAAATTTTTCTGTTTGGGGCTTGACATCAAATCCTTGAGCAACACTTTGAATTAATGTACAAATAAATATAACGGCTATTAATGGACCTAAAATTATTGATTTGAGCATATAAAGGATATAAGACTGTATAAATGTTGAAGTCTTTATCTTTATAGACACCATCATTCCTTCTGAAACACTTTTCCTTTCTGATCAATGCCTGATATATTATATTAAATAATCATCTAAATACAATGCATATGTTTAGGCTTTTTTGTACAGTTTTTTCTTCTCTTTCCCATTCTTAATTTTCTCAACCAAATCTGCAATAGAATGAAAAAGTTTATTAAAATTATCCCTTTGTCCCTCAATCGACTGTACTTCTAGTGGCCATCCTTGCCACTGTACATTAATGAATTAAGTCCATTGAATATGCAGGAAGGAAGATTTAAAACCAAGATCACTCAGGATTTAGAAATGTATGAACACAGGTGCATGTACAGCTCACTATTGGTAGAGTTGGCTTCTGCTTAATCTTTTCCATTGATTACCTGTAGTAGGCCAGAGTTTCTAAAAAGTTTACCCATTAGTCACTTTTTAAGTAGAGTTCAGTAGGCTGGGGATGATATGGGTTCTTATTTACATAAGTACAGTTTTCTTGCAAGTATGGATATTGTCTAAAATTTTAAGTAACAATTATCAGAATTTCCTTTCAATTTTTGGTGTTTAAGAATGCATTTTAGAATCTTTATGAATGCCTTGTGAATGCTGTTTTAACTTAAGCTTTATTTAATATCAGAATTTACCCATTTATCATGTTTTTTAAGCTTATTTCTTAATTCCTAAAGGTAACCACATATGCAAGCATATTATAAGTTCTTGGTATTATTTATTCAGTGATTTTTATTTTTTTTTAATTTTTATTTTTTACTTTTTGATCCTGCAAACAGCTCTTTGGACTGCATGGGCCTCATCATTTCAACAAATCTTAATCGCCACCCCAAGGATGCTTCTCATTATTAGTTTGGTTGAGTAGGGGTATTGATATGACATTAATTTTACTGAGTTTGTATTGTAAATTTAAGTACTTTATGACCAGCGTCCAACAGGTTTTTAGTTGTAACATCTGGTTGGACACTTGGCACTTCAAATTTTATGACCATCAGCCATCTCCCAACGTTTAGGCGGAGCAAGTGGGTTCATTGACATTAAGGAAGCAACCTTTATTAAAACTATATTTATATTGAAATCTGTTTTAATTTTTAAGGGTAGAGTTAAGTAAGACATGTAAATGTAAATATACATTTTTCAATGGTTGTGACCAGAATGTGATCGCATGATTAATTATCTATGTGTGAGAGTGACATTTTGGCACTCTTTCCGAATATTTTGGTCCTGCAAGCTCTTTCTCATTTAACCCTTTTACTTTTGGAATTGTTATTTTATTTGTACGAAACTTTTATGTTATGTTATATACATGTATATCTCAAAAATAGGGCATTAAGCGTGAAATTACCGGTAATTGTAAATATATATATAAAATTATGTTATAGTACTCCATTTATGTCTGCTGTTACTTTAAAACTTTAAACCTGGAATTACGTATTGCTTCATATACCTCTTAAACAATTTGGGACTGTGAATTCAAAACATTACAAGTTTGTGGATATACATTAATCTATTTCTCCATAGCATTGTGGACCGACACGACGGCTCAGGGGTAAACCATTCACCTTGTGATCAGGTAAGTACAGGTTAGATTACCGGCTGCATCACACCTATATAAGATGTAAAATTTAGGTAATCTTCTCGGTCCCTGCAAAGTAGTGCTTAGCATTACTGGGTAGGAGGAGTACCGGTTGGCTCGATGTCAGGATAGTGTGACCAAGTGAAGTATCATGTGTCAATGTGTCTGTGCACGTGGCATAGTATCAGGTCATTTTGGTAACAAGACGTTTCGGTACCATCGTAACAAGACATTTCGGTCATTTTTTAAGTCGTTTCAGGACTTTTGTGAGACGTTTCAGTACTTCAGAAAAATATTAAAGGATATACTTCTAAAATAGTTGAATTGAATGTTCCATAGTTGTTGTCCTGATTAACCACTGTATAAACGATGTATAGCTTCCCCCAGTCCAAGAAAATGGTGGATGCAAAATTACGACTTTCGCCGAAACCAGTATTCAGAGGTAAGTAAATTTTACAATTCTAATTGATGTGATATATGATCTATTCTAGTACATTTGAATTAAAAAAGTTTCAAAAAAAATCACATTGAGCAATTTCGTTCTTTTTCTTTTGTTGTTTCTGCTGCATGCTGTATATTCGTTTCATGTACAATCTGAAATTTGCATCCTCCATTTTTCTTGGACTTCGTTGATCATTATGACGGACAGTTTAAAACCTAGTACGATCCATAAACTTCTCAGAATAAAAAAGAACCAATGCACAAACAAAGGTAAGACTTGTTGAATTTACTTAATAGATATGTATCTTTATCATGTTTATACGGAATGCACTGTTGTGAGGTGTCATCGTGGAATAAGTGTTTATTATGTCCTTGAAATCCCCGGTAAATCTGACCGGGGATTTTCGTCAAAGAAAGTATAGGGAAGACTCCAGGCATTCACCGAAAGGGTGTTTATTTATCGACCTTCACCTCAGAATAAGAATGTACCAAAACGTCTTTTGCAAGTCCCGAAATGACTGATAAAGGTACCGAAACGTTTTATTAAGTAACAAAACGTCTTGTTACCAAAACGTCTAGCATTCTGTGGCATGATATTTCAGTGAGACAGCACTAATAAAGGCACCATCAGTGTGCACTGTCACACGCAGATACATCTTGATACGACCTAGACATGAGATGAAGAGACGATAAACCCCAATGAAACAACCAATTACAGGGTAGAGAAATTCAGACAACCCATAACACTGGCAAATCAGAAATTTAACTTATTACAAACGTTTGGATATATCTTGATTTCTATAAGATGATATAATCATCTAGATATAAAACACCAACATAATTTGAAATTTGGATAGATATATAGAATCTATCACCCCTGGTAGTTTGAGATAGAGAAATCTCACCCGAGTTCAGGACCCAAACAATCTCGGTCCGAGGGTGAGATATCTCAATCTCACACAACCAAGGGTGTTTGATTCTTTTTCTTACACCTTCGACATTGATATCACGGCTATAACAAAGCGTTGATTGAATGATTTTCTA
>JAUMGZ010010530.1:0-10210 GCA_032359645.1 Pododesmus macrochisma | reverse complement strand
GATGAAAAACAAACCCCTCCCCCTAGCGTGCGGTTTGCAGACTTTGGAAAAAGGATGATAATTATGGATGGCCCCTTGATTGTTAAATGGTTAAATCAATGCATGTCTTTGTAATCTTTTAACATTATGTACAATGTATATTTTTCAGATTTATAAAAATATATTCATAATTTATTATATTTGCACACACACACACACACACACACACACACACACACACACACACACTTGAATACATGCATACCAATTATCATTGTTCAGATAAAGTACAACATACACAATGTTAAACTCTATTAATTTGATATATAAATTAGAACTTCATAAAAATATTATTACATAATTTTTATTTTCTAATTTTAGCTATTTTTAAATAGCATGTCTTTGTATTTACATTACAATAATATGAACGTAACTATACATCTCTGTTGGAAAAATGTGTACTGATGTACTACACTGAGATTGTTTAAAAACAATTCTAATGATATGAGTCAATCTGAACAAACATTTCTGTAACTGCTAGCTATTTCTAACACCAAGTTAATATATGTCTGTTTTGTAATTTTTATGTATTGTATATGAAAATGAAATAAAAAATTTAAAAAAAAAATTGTCTGTGTATTATTAACATGTACATGTAGCCTTAGGTATATCATAATCAGATATAAAAGTTAGGGGATATAAAATACTTATTTTTAGTAGATCACTGGAAAATAAAAGCAACATAAATACATGTATCATACATTAAACTAATATTTACTTTATCTTTTAATTCTATAAATATAAATACGTTCCAGGCGATATAACACTCCAGTATGATCTAAGGAAATGCGTTTATGCGATGATGAAAAGAAGGCGACTTTTATTGTAACATTATGTTGTAACTTTTCCTTTACCCATGTTTTTATGATGTGTTCTCATTTAATAATAGATCATTTTAATATTGAGTTGTTTAGTGTCTTATAAGTCTATTTAGGCTGGATAACATCTAGATTTTACAATATAGAACATATTTCATGTGTATATAAGTTGTGTTTTATGCTTGGCGTTTAATGACAACTTTATAAAATATATTGATTATAACTTTACATGCTGTAGAGGTATTGTCCCAAGCAGTGACTAATGGTCATGATAGGACGTTCCAACTTAATTGTCCGTTTGGACATTTCGCCTGCAGGTGAATGCAATTATAATTAATATCCACTGTCCCACGTGACAGAATGGGTGCCGGCGTGCGCACTTTCCTGTGTTTGAGAGTACTTTATCTATCAGAAATTGACATCAGATGTAGATTTCATAACTATAACGTGTATATTTCATGTGTGTGTTCATTGACGCTGTCATGCAGATATTATGATGTACATGAGATTTATGTAACATGGCGTTGCGTAATTACGAGATTTTATTTCATGCTTATAACACGTTTTATGATAATTGCGTGAGTTACATCTTTCTTAATGACAAGTTTGCGTCCTTTTTACGGTACTTCCCGGACAAAAACGTAGAGTACATGTTATTTAAAATGCGAATTAATTTCATGCATGAAAACTATTTACTAAGACATGCAACACACATAATTTGTGTTGTATTTATCAAACTGTAAAAAACGATGAATTAATTTTTGAGTCTACAATTGTTTGTTTGTTTATTGGGGTTTAGCTTCCCTTAAACTCATGTTTATGTCATATCGAGACGGTGTCTGCTTGTGGCAGTGCCCACTTATAACGATTTTATAGTGCTGTCTCGCTGAAATATCACACCGCAGACACATTGACATGATACTTCACTCGGTCACATGATACAGAGCCAACCAGTCCTCCTCCTACCCTGAAATTCTGGGCGCTTAGCAGGGAGCGAGAAAATTGCCTTATCTTCAAGCCTTAGGTATTGACCCGACAAGGATTCAATCCCACGACCGTGGATTCTAGCTCCAGTCTACCAGCACGAAGCGAGCGCCCTAACCACTGGGCCACCTCGCTTGTTTAAGACTACACAAATAATGCATGGTTATTATCATTTCTGCATATTTTTTCGACTTATCCTTAAACTCTACCGTGCACTGCGGTATGTTCCAAGGTGAACTCGGACAAACCAAAATAATGCCTCCTTCCGATGAACATATCACCACACACAAAGCACAATATATGATCACACATTTCCATCAGACTTCCGTGGTATGATATAGTATGATGAATCACGTTGTATGATATATACAGGATTATTGTTCGGTAAAACATTTAGAAAAATCTCAGCAAAGTCTTAGATTTAATCCTAGACAGAAGGAAAAAGTCTTACATTTAATCTTGAACTGAAGGCGCAATGCATCATATTTTTGCAAGTAATGTCGTAAATAAAAGTTATATACTAATTGTACATATTGCTGAGACTAAATCTTGTACAGAAGACAAAAGTGTTAGATTTAATCTGGAACTGAAGGCACAGTGCATCATATTTTTTTTCTATGTCGTAAATAAGAGTGATATATGCAATGACACTGTTGATGTTACTGTTGATAAATGCACTCTGTCAACTAGACTGGTTCTTTCCCTTTGTAACGCTGTTTTGCGTTATATTTGTGTGACAGAGAGCAGCCCTGGCGGAGAGCAGCCTATATAAGAGGGAGAACAAGTCTATCTGTCAACAAGGTTCAAGGTTTAAATTGGAGGATTTCTATGTTTCATTTTCTTAGTTGCTGATACTGCATTTGTTCATCACAACGCCGCCCTGCTGGAGGTTTTCTCTTTTATTGTGATTGAACGTTCCCTTAACTAGTATTTTAGGTTACACTAAGACGATGTCTGCTTGTAATAGTGCGCACTGATGTTG
The DNA here is from genome assembly GCA_032359645.1 of Pododesmus macrochisma. Classification (NCBI taxonomy): domain Eukaryota; kingdom Metazoa; phylum Mollusca; class Bivalvia; order Pectinida; family Anomiidae; genus Pododesmus; species Pododesmus macrochisma. Next base: position 7,387 of record JAUMGZ010010530.1, on the reverse strand, counting down.
ACCGTATAGTGCTGTCTTACTGAAATATCAAACCGAAGACACCAATGACATGATACTGCACTCAGTCACAATATACTGACACCGAGCCAACCAATCCTTCTCCTACTCAGATATGCTATGATCTTAGCAGGGAGCAGATATATTACCTTATTCGAAAGTTTTAGATTTGACGCGGCCGGAGATTGACATCACACACACACACACGCGCGCGCGCGCGTCGGCAACACGAGGCGAGCGCTTTCTACTGAACAACCGCATCGGTCCCTGGTGGAGAGATTATAATAAAGGGCGGTAATCGGTATATATGTTAATTACTGTGAGGTCATAATTTTTGCCAGTGATGTAAAAAGGATTATATCCATACAGATAAGCAGTATGCTCTGTCAGTGTGGATCAAGGTTATAAAGTGGGTCAAGGTTATAAGTCGGGCAATTCCAATATTTCATGTTCTTTATTTCGCTGAAAACAAAGTGTGTTTTAGCTGAGTGTCGACCGAATGGAGGAAATATTTCTCTCCCATAATGAATTGTCTCTGGTACCGCTTCAATATTAAATGGGTGATCAGAGGCGCGTTCAGGATGGCGAGCGCTCACTCGAGTGTTTACAGGCTTGCATTCTAAATGGCGACCTCCAGAATCAGAGAAGCTTCATTACAAATGTATCCGCTAAATTTGGATATTTAATTTGGGAATCAATTATTGGTTTATGATTACACAATCTTAAACGATTCTTCTTATAACAATCTTACTCGCACGCATTATAACATATTCTTCCAGCGTCATTTTTAATGTCAGTTTCTAGGGACACTGTGTAACGTGACTACATTGGACGCCATCTTGGATGTACCGGCGAACTGCTCCGCATGTATGTACGCGAGCGCTCGCGTACGTTTTTGGCGAGCGTTTCTGTTCATAAGTCAGCGCACGTTGTGGCTGGCGAGCGCTCTGTATCCTTAACAGGCCTCAGTAGTGTGATACCACATTATGTGAGGTGGAGCGCAGCCCTGGTGGGTGATAAATAAAAAGGGACATAATCGTTACAAATTGTATGCAGAGTACTGTGAGATCACAGTGTCCCAATGTCTTACTACGCTGACGTGGTGACATACTATTACGTGAGTGACAACTGATGTCAAATAGACAGTCCAATACGTTGAATGCTTATGAATAATAATACAATAAGACCACGTGTATCTAGTCTATGTTTGATACAGGAAACGACTGAATGGCGGCTTGTAGAAGGAAGTAATAGTTAATATCATTCGGCAATTAAAATAGTTGAATTATTTTATTTTAGGATTGAATGTTCATGCTGAGTATAAAGGGGTTTTATTCAGACTAAAACAATGTCTACATCTATGTAAAAATGAGTGAAGTGCTCGGGATCTTTGTGTAGGAGAAGGACTGGCCGACGCGGTTTCAGAAAAATTGGACTAAAAGAAGTACCATGTCATTGTCTGCAGCGTGATATGTCTGAGAAAGCACTTTAAAGTCCCCGTCATTGCGCACTGTAAAAGCAGACACCGTCTCGATATTACTAGCATATGGATTTAAGGCACGTTCAATCCCAATAAAAAGAAGCAAATATTTTAAACGTCTTAGGTTCGACTCGTCCAGAGCACGAACTACGTGCCTCATGCACACTAACTTTCTGCAACTCAAACAATGAATTCTAGTCTTAAAATTCCTTTCAAAAAAATTTGCTTATGATCATTTTTTCGTTGCAACATGATCCACAATATTTAAACTCGACGTCAAACGCTTAAAGTCAGCAAAAAGTCATGTGCGATATATAGCGTACCAGGGGGAGGTAACCAGTCAACGATAAATGAAGCGTACCAGGAGGAGGTAACCAGTCTAAAGTAACATTATGCAGACCACTTCCTGTCTGTTTGTTTATCGTATTCCACCAAGAGTGACGTGCGCAATATGTCAAATCCTAATAAACAAAGTTATTGATATCTTATTCTTTGCAATAAAAAGAAGTTCACAACGTAATATGGTTGTTGATCTGTGTCAGATCGAGGTGTCGTGCTGTCGTGGACAACAATTCCATCTTTGTCGTACGTAAGGGTAAACAGTATGTCGTACGTAAGGGTAAACAGTACGAAATCACGACAAAAGCAAAAATTTACGCGACAGTATGATGGACAAAACTAAATTTACGACAAAACTGAAATTTGTGATGCCTGAACTTTTGCTGTGGTATTGTACGTTGCATTGTCGTACTGTCATGGTGGCATTGCTGATGAACGACAAAGACGTACGGCTTACCGTGGTATTTTGGGCGGCAAACGATAGCATGTAAGAACGACAACCCAAACCAAACCATTCCCTAAAACAATGTTGAACTGCCATACTGTAATACCTAACTTATAACGAAAGGTGAACTTATGTCGCACTGTCGGGGCGATAAAACGACAAAACCACAGTTTGACAAACTGATAAAGTTGTCGAGATGTCGGTGATCACAACATGACAATACGACAAACCTTAACAGCTTTTCGAGTGTTAGGGTGACAAATTACAGTTAACAGAACGACAAAACCAAAAATTATATTTGTCGTACGAGTCGTCTTGATGGCTACTGTCTCCCCGACAGACCGACAAATGTACACTGTTTGTCGTGATGATAGGAACGAAATACGATAGCACGACAAACCTCAACAGTCCATATTGTACGTATACATTTATGCGAAGACTGTACGTACTGACAAAGCATTTCTCCCCTCTAAAATGATTACCCTAGTATAAAAGAAGTCAACTTAAACTGTAAAGAAAAAATGTTTGTTTTATCAATAGTACTTGAAGGGACCAAACCGCTATCATCCAAGTACTAGTACAACTCTTAGTTTCTGATACAATGCTTCGTACTCAGTCGTATGAATGTTCATACATGCTACAGAAGTCTTTTAATCAACTCACTGGTTTTAACACTACGACTAATTTCTTTTAATTCCTCCAACCTTTAACTCTAAAACTTTATAATTTCCTACAATATTTTAAAAAACAAAGAACTCACGTATAATAATGCCGAACAGGAACCACGGTAAAATGTCCATGTTAATCTTGTATTATATATCACTTAAAACACAAAAACACGTCAGAGAGAATGGATATCTTGTAGTGGTCATCGCTTGTCATCAGTGGTCATCAACGGTGGTCATCAATGGTTATTTCTTGAACACCGGACACTTGAGAAAGAACGTGTACAACTGTCGTTTTAACAGTACACAGCCGACATAATATGGCGCGATCTATCACGAGAGATCATTAAATGTGACGTCAAGTCATTCGTACCGTGTGTAGCAAGGAAGGTATGGTGATTATTGTCTCACAGGGACTTACGGCTATTTATTGTCAAAAGGTCAAAATACTTAGCAGGTCATTTTAGGAATAAAGAAACTTCTTCAAGAAATTTACCAGTTCTCGTTAACATTCAGAACATACGTTTTGTATTGGTGTCACTGAAATACACGGAATTTTGTTGTCAAAATGTCAAAATACTTTGTAGGGCATTTTAGGAAAAAGAATTTTAACTGGTTCTCGATAGCATTCAGAACATACGTTTTGTATGGTGTCACTGAAATACACGGAATTTTGTTGTCAAAATGTCAAAATACTTTGTAGGGCATTTTAGGAAAAAGAAACTTTAACTGGTTCTCGTTAGCATTCAGAACATACGTTTTGTACTGGTGTCACTGGAATACACGGAATTTTTTTGGTCAAAATATCAAAATACTTTGTAGGGCATTTCAGGAAAAAGAAACTTTTAACTGGTAAACGTTAGCATTAAGAACATACGTTTTGTATTGGTGTCACTGGAATACACGGAATTCTGTTGGTCAAAATATCAAAATACTTTGTAGGGCATTTCAGAAAAAAGAAACTTTTAACTGGTAAACGTTAGCATTAAGAACATACGTTTTGTACTGGTGTCACTGGAAGACACGGATTTTTTTTTGGTCAAAATACTTTGTAGGGCATTTCAGGAAAAAGAAACTTTTAACTGGTTCTCGTTAGCATTCAGAACATACGTTTTGTATGGTGTCACTGGAATACACGGAATTTTGTTTTGTTAAAAGATCAAAATACGTTGCAGGGCATTTTATATAAACATCTACCCTTTTCAAGGAATTCATCGGTTTTGGTACACGTTTAGACCGGTACGTACATTTTGTGTTTTGCCTTATTTGAATTAACGGGTTTTAAGTCGTCCTTAACTTTTCACATTTTCATTTCTTCTCCAAAACCTCTGGACCAATTCCATCCAAACTTGATAGTAAATATTCCTAGAGGAAGGGGATTTAGATTTATTCAAATTAAGGGGTTCGGCCCCCAGGGGGCGCCATTAGGGACTGAACAGTGGGAGATTTAACAAATTTCAAAAATCTGCTTATACACTAGATGGAGCTTAATGCTTTGATATGTAGAAACTTTAGGGCATCGAGAACAACGTTGTTCAAGGCGTACCCCTGGGGTCAAAAATCGATTACGCGTTCTGGAGTCAAAGTTCATAACTATATATAGCAAATATGTTAACTTTCACATTTTCGACTTCTTGTCCACACTTACTAGACCAATTTCCTCCAAACTTGGTAGAAGGCATTCCTAAGGGAAGAGGATTCATATGTGTTTAAAAATTTTCAAATGATGGGGTTCGGGCACCTTTTGGGGGGAGGGGGCATGGGGAAAATTTGACAAAATTCAAAAATTTTCTTCTTATAAACTAAATGGCCAAGAGCTTAATACTTTTGGTATGTAGTAACGTTGGGGCACAGAGAACCAAGTTTGTTCAAGGCGTGATTCTGGGGTCAAACATAGGTTACGCATTTTCATTTCGGGTTCAAAGTTCAACACTATAATATATTTAGCAAATATGTTAACTTTTAACATTTTCGACTTCTTGTCTAAAACGCCTAGACCAATTTCATCCAAACATGGTAGAAGGCACACCTACGGGAAGAATGTTCAGATATGTTTAACTGGCGGGGTTCAGTCCCAAGTAGGCGCCACTAAGCAACCTAAGTTGGATAAATTTTTCAAAATTTCAAAAAATTGTTTTAAACTTGAATGCCTAGAGCTTAATGCTTTGGTACGTAGTTACCTAAGGCCACATAGAACTAAGTTTGTTGAAGGCATGACCCTGAGGTCAAGAGTATTAAAATGCCAAAAAATTACTTATAAACTTATTTCAACCAGATGGACGTTAAGGCCCAATGGGCCTCTTGCTTATTGTATAAAGATCATAATTCTTACAGGGCATTTTATTTCATAATTTCTTATCAACGGTTATCGTTAACGTTTAAAGCGCAAATTTTGTGGTTTTATTCAATGGGTTTACGTTTATTTATCGTCTAAAGGTCAATATACTTTGCATGGCCTTTTTTCGGGCTGGGGGGGACTTTTTCAAAGAAATTCCACGGCTATCGTAAACCTTAAAACCGCACGTTTTGTTTCAATAGAGTTGAAGTTTATTTATTGTCTTCGGGTCAAAATACTTGTAGGGCATTTAAAAAAACAAATTATGAAATATGTTTGTGCTTTTCTCGCTGGAAATAACGATGGTTTTTCTATTGTCATCGGGTCAAAATATTTACAGTGCATTTTATAGAAAAAAGAAAAAAAAAGAACGTCTTCCAGTAATTCACCAGTTCTCGTAAACGCTGAAACCGTACATTTTGCACTCTTCTTATATGAATTTACAGCATAGTATTGTCTTAAGGTCAAAATACTTGAAGGGCATTTTTGAAAAAAAGGAAACATCTTCCAGTAATTCAAGATTTTCAAGGCACTCAGACACGTTTATATGTGTAACAAGAGGTCACACATGTGACTTATGCAATTATGGACATGACAATATGGACAGATATTAACGTACAACATTTTTCATTCACAGCAGGATATGACATTCACATAGCAATAAACGTGATCACGTGATCATCACACTTTACATACATCAAACATCTTTATTTTGCATACTCACCGGTTCTCGTAAACGCTGAACCCTTACGTTTTGTTATTTTCTTAAGGTCAACATATTTGCAAGGCATCTGAGAAAAAAACTTTCGTGAAGAAATTCACCAGTTCTCGTAAACGTTGATCCCTTACGTTTTGTTATTTTCTTAATTTCAACATATTTGCAGGGCATCTGAGAAAAAAACTTCCGTGAAGAAATTCACTAGTTCTCGTAAACGTTGAACCCTTGCGTTTTGTACTTGTTTTACAAGGATCTATTGCTTTTTATTTCCATCAGGTGAAAATACTTGCAGGGCATTTGAAGAGCGCTTTATAACCTACAGTAAGTTATGAATTCGATTCTACTGTTCCTGATGTGTACAAAAGGTAAACCGAGTATTGTGAATGCTTATCTAGAAATTTTTGATTGATGCTTGCTGGAGTTATATTATAAAACTGTTCATTAACGTTATGTTAAGGCAGACCGGCGACACGTAGAGATAAAACTCATTTCGTGGGAACAAAATATCTATTTCTTAGGAACGAAATAATTTGTTAAGACAAAAAAAACTATTTCGATGGAATAAAATAAATAGTAAAGTTAAACAAGTATTTCTTGGGAACGGAATAGTGTACTCATTATTTCATTCCCACGAAATAGTTCGTTATTTCTACATGTTGTCTGCCAGGCTCAGTAGTTGTGCAGTCAGATCGTGTGAAAAATGTTCAAAATTAACTTTAACCGAAAAAATAAAATATGGTAAATATTCTATATTTCTATCAAGATTTTTACAATCAGATACAACACCTACACATTTTATGTTATCGATTAAAACCTGTATGTATCTCAATATGTTTGAAATATGCTTTTCAAATCTTAGTGAAATACGATTTTCATTTTTGCATTTTGACGTGTGATAAATTCTGATTTTATATTTTAAGAACAATATAGTTAGTCGGGTGTCCGATAAAATGTCACTGTCAATCGAACATGAATTTTGCATCCAGCGCATTTTGACCTCACATTGTCCAATACGATACGGTTTTTTATAGATAATTAACTGAAGTATCGATGTCTTTGATGAAGGTATATTCTGTTTTGTTTAGAGTATTTGCTCTGTTCACCCTATCCAGCTGTTGTGGTTCGTGTGTTTTTTAAAGTTATTTTTCTTGTTGTTCTCTGTTGTTGGTGTTGAATTCGGTTCGTCTTAAAAGAGTTTTTTAATCGTTAATGATACAATGTATATTCATTTTTGCTTCTGTTTATCTCATTTGTCATTTTTGGTGCGACTGTTCTTCTAAAGCGATTGTCTCATGGTAAATTCAGTGTAGGACACTCGGGCCAGCCTTTGAAAAAAAAAATTTGGGCCAGTGCAAAAATTACTTCACAGGCCCAAAATGCATATTGGTAGCCCAATTATTTTACTAAG
>JAUMGZ010010508.1:0-10211 GCA_032359645.1 Pododesmus macrochisma | reverse complement strand
ACCGGAGTGCCCGGAGCAAACCACCGACCTACGGCAAGTAGCTAGCAACTTTCTCACACTAGGCCGCCCCGGACTGGGATCGAACCTAGGAGGTGAAAGGCTCTTATGATTACAAGTCGGCGACTTTAACCACCAGGCCACCGCGGCCCCTGGTAAACCATAAGTACATGTAACAGTATTAAGTGATGTGCTGGTTTGGCACACGTAACTATCAAATTCCATTATCTTGTCTCATTTTGTTTTCTGTTTTTTTTTTTGTAAATAAGAATAATAATGCATTAATGATAATTCAGATGAAATATTCAGTATGCTTTGTTTCAAACATACAATCATAACGATGGTAAAAATGCGAACATATCAATGCATATGGAATCTCCGGACACCAGCTATCGTTTTTTGATTAGGAGTTTTGAGATTTTATCATTTCCGGTGATTACAAGCAGACGACATTTCTTAAAGACTCAGTAGTTTTACAATCGCAATATATCAGCCAATTGTAAAATGCACAGTCGCAGCCATAATTACTATCGAGTATTTTGGATTTATCTATAATAATGATAGTTTCCGAATACGATATACAGTCGAGATCTCGCCGGAATAGGCTGAGCTTTTGCAATCCGGAAGGATTATTCAGAGGGGAACGAACCCAGTCGTTTGGCATTTTTGACGGTCTCTGAGAGTACAATAAACTCATGACAATTTTATTTCTTGGTATTTAATGGCAGGAAGAAAAGCTTATGAATATGGTTACGTCTATGCACTATATGCATGTAGCGTTACATGTACAAGCGAGCTGGAATTCGTGAATATGTTTGAGATACTAATAATACCTATATATTTGTGTTCAGTTTGTGCTAAACATTACTGTCACAGACCTGTTTACTCTTACTTTGTTTGTATTAAGGGCTCATTGTCCGATCAACAGCTAAGGTCATTTACGGACGTGTCAGTTTTACTGGTGGAGGAAACCGAAGTACCCGGAGTAAACCACCGACCGACGGCAAGTCACTGGCAACTTTCGCACACTAGCACGCCCCGGACGAGAATCGAACTAGGAGGTGAAAGGCTCTTATGATTACAAGTCGGCAACTTTAACCACTTGGCCACCGCAGCCCCTAATCGTGGAACAAGTTTTGTATCCGAACTTTTTAATTTAACAGTTGTTTTGCTGTGAAAAGGTAGAAGTGTAATCACAAAGATATAAGGCTTTTTGTGGTGACCTTATTTCAGCCCCATATGTCGTATTGTATCGACAGATGAACTTTACCATTATTTTTTATTTCTAAAAGAGTCATTTTCTATGAAAGTTTAAAAAACATCACGACAAATTAAGCTTGTGTATTACTTATTTTGCAAGTATCAACAACAAAAAGGTCATAACAAGATAAAGGTCATCCACTTACTAAACGTGAAACCGGTACGCGGTGCATAATTCTCGTAGTAAAATCTATCACCTCTCTGCGAATCAAAGAACTGTCGAGCCATGATACAGGCAAAAGTGGGACCAACTAAGGCACCAGGTAAGTTAGTCTCTGACATACCGCCGGCGAATAAATCAATGTCCTCAGGATGGCTGTTGCAAAAAAAAATGAGTTGACATGGATATAGTTATTACGGACAAAGATAAATTAGACATTCAATCGCACACCACATGATTGTATTTTTTATGTATAAACAGAGAGAAGTTTTACTTGTCTTATTTTTTTCTGTTGAATTTGGAACAAAGAAATTGTTTTTTAAATTGTCAATTTCACTAAAGATGTGGCAACAAAACTGTCTATTAAAAAAAAACCAATTTCTTCACGGTTATAAAACACATTATTGAACAACACTTCAATGATGCCCCGAAAGTATGATTTGACACAATAGTCTTTGCTGTACACGATAATAACAACATCTTACATGTGATAAGTATGTAGGATTTAAGAGAAAAAAAACAAAACTTTATGTTATTTGGAATACATTCATTTGATTATGTTATGATTTAACGTCCTTTATCTTTGTCATTAATGAGCTAGGTGTTTTTGTATGATGCTGATCCCAATGTATAGTTTATGTCGCCAAATAGACGTCTTTTGGCGTTCCGTGGTTGATTCGAATAATAATGTGATATACATATCTGGCACTTTGATGTTTGTTTCCTTGATAGTCAGGTCCCCTGCTTCAAGTGTTATTCTTCTAAATCTTTTCCCATCTTACGCCAGTTCCCCTGATTCAAGTGTCATTTTTCAAACTTTCTTATATCTTATGTCAGTTCTTCTGACTCAAATGTCCCTCTTTTAAATCTTCTACCATCTAATGTCAGTGGCTCTGATTCAAGTGTCATGTTTCTAAATCTTCTACATCTAATGTCAGTTTCCCTGATTCAAGTGTCATTCTTCTTAATCTTAATACTATCTTTTTTAGTTTTATATGATTCGAACGTCATTATTCCAAGACTTCTACCGTATAATGGTATAATGTCACTTTTTTAAAATTGTGATATAGGCGATCGCACTTACAATATGTGTATGTCACTTTTTCAATGTTCTATAGGCGATCATGCGTGTCACTTTTTTCATTGTTCTATAAACGATCGTACGTACAATATGTGTATACCTCTTTTTGTTGTCCTATAGGCGAGCGCACGCACAATATGTGTACGCCACTATTTTCATTGATCTATAGACGATCGTATGTACAATATGTGAATGTCACTTTTTATTGTTCTATAGACGATCGTATGTACAATATGTGAATGTCACTTTTCATTGTTCTATAGGCGGTCATGCGTGTCACTTTTTTCATTGTTTTTTAAACGATCGTATGTACAATATGTGCATACTTCTTTTTATTGTTCTATAGACGATCGTATGTACAATATGTGAATGTTACTTTTCATTGTTCTATAGACGATCGTATGTACAATATGTGTATACCTCTTTTTATTGTTCTATAGGCGATTGCACGTACAATATGTGTATACTTGTTCATTGTATGCATACCTAGACGGTTAAGATGCAAGTAATTTTAATACATTGTAAGCAGCTACTTTTCGTTACCTGTAAACCATTCTTAAACGGTTCCGTGTGCCTATATCATGGTCCCTCAATCCAAAAAATCCTCCACCAAAATGAAACGCAGGTATAAGACCACACCATCGTCTCCACGCATTGTATGGGGGTAAACCATGATCACGGCCTCTCTGTATGTTCAGCGATGCCAAATCAAACGCATCGCCTGCCTCGTCAACGAAGAGGGATTCCCTGACACTATTTTCTAACCTCCTGTCTTCAAGGCTCTGTCTACCCGTAGTCTCCCATCGAATAAGGTCCTCAACTCCATTTGGAAGGTGTGCGAAAGTAGGTCTGTCAAACTGCGTTTCTAACGGGACGTTTGCAACTTCTTCGAAATTTGAGTCAAGTCTTCGAATTCTAATACAAATGTCAATTATTGATATGAGATGAATAAATCTATCTATATGTTATTATAATACTTGGTTTCTATGTCAATAAACGTTTTTACTTTAAGCATAATTTTCAGTAAGAGAGGACTTCGTAATAAGTGTACTAAAGTCTCATCGTTATGTATGTATGCGTTCTACGTTTTATGTTTTATCGTTTACATTTTATGTCAAAGTTTCGGTTATTTGCAAAATCTTAAAAATCAAAGAAAATATATATGCTTACTAATATAACTTTTTAAGTTACATACTTTACATGTAACTGTTTAGACACAGATAAGAATTCTAAACTTATTCTTAAAATTTACCTTGAAGGAATCTGCGAATGGCCAAAACGAAATACAGCCGCCCCAAAGGAGTTGGCAACTGTAGCATCCCTGGTTGGGTCATAAATATCTCGGAACCCAGAAGGGGAAGGTCTCAGGCCTAAATACGCAGTCACCCATGGACCGAGCGCTATAGGTACATACTCATTGTATGTAATGTGCTGTAGAACTGCCGATACTATCTTTCTCGTCTCCTGGAATACTCTCTCGTCGTTCCAAAAGGGGTTGATTGACTGCAGGAAGTCGGCAATTATATTGTGGTATCGGAGAAACGCTATGTGAAGTGGTGTCAGCGTAATGATTTCGGTGTGTCTTTTGTCGCCTAAAACAAAAACGAGAATGGCAATTTGACTGAGTGTATGCAGGGTCGTAGCCTGGTGGGAGGGGGTTGAGATTTTTTTTTAGTGACAAATTTCCAAGCAAAATGTGTGCGACAAGGTTTCCCCTAGGTTACGGCCCTGATGTATGAAGTAAAAGCTTTGCTTTTTCAATGAAGCGGGATATAACATCATTCCTAAAGGAACAGCGCAACCAACATTGAAAACAACAAAAGTATCTTCAAAGAGTTTCAGCACAAGATGGAGGTAAAAATGACACCTTTATCAAAGTAAAACCGAAACAAACAACATATTAATAGAATGCATCAAGTTACACCACAACATGTTCAAGGTCAGTTTTTGCCACTCGGAATGACTGAAGACGATCATTCAACGAAATGAATGATGTCAAGAACAACACAAATTCCTTGATGTTTCCTTTGTAGTTTAATATTTGTTTTGCTTGTATCTGTGACTTGTCCACCCTTTTTTCTGGTTTGACAATGTCCATGGTCTTAAACCTTTTGAAAAAGCGTGTTGAGTTTTCGTCCTTACGAATTTAAAATTAACAAATTTATTCCTTTTTTGCTTTACTACGTCATGTATTATAACGTCATATTTGCTAACGAAGAATTGTTTACTTGAAAATAACTATTCAGAGGAACAGATTGAATAACTCTACAGTTCCATATCATAAGTTTTGCAACACTACCTTACTTTACTATATATTCTAACTTATTTACAATATCTTCTTTGAATTATTGTAGAACAGTTTCTGTTGTATTTTGTTTGAAATTTTCACAAAATGTTTCAAAAATGATGATCTTCATTCTAATAATTTAATCAAAATTTTCTGATGGGTACTTTAAAGGAAATCATAAGTTGAACAAAGTTTTAAATATTTTGATTTCTAAGTAACTAATAATATATAGTAAAACCTATATTCCGTTTTTGTTTATTGTCCTCCTCTTGGGGTAACTTTGATTCATTCAGCTGAATACAAATAAAAGAAAAGAAAAGAAATCTTTGATGATGTTTTTAGTAATGTTCGTTGACATTTGAATAATATTTGATCAAAAAGAGTTCAACAATAAAAGTTTCAAAATATTGTAAATAAGTAAGAATATATAGTAGAATAACGTTGTGTTGCAATACTTATGGCATGGTACTGTTCTTATATTGTTGTGATTTCTTATTCTGTATATCGTTCCTATGTCATTTAAATGAATATATACATGTACATAAATAGATTCTGCTCATAAAGCTAGTATGTCTGGTTTGTTCGGTTTCAGGATAATATGACCAAGTGAAATATCATGTCAATGTGTCCGTTGCTATGTGGCTTGATATTTCAGTGAGACTATAAAGCTGCCATCAGTGCCTCTTGTTACTAGCAAACATCTCGATACAACCTAGACATTTGTTGAAAGGGACGTTAATCACCAATAAAACAAATATCTGCTTTAGTCTTGAAAGGCCGTTGATGGCCTGATTTTTGAAGTAAATCTGGACTTTATGCATGTTCCGCTTTCGCAGATGATGAAATTGCTCTTATTCATTATTTATTATAAACTGAGTATCCTAGGGCGGAAAGAATATGTCTTTTTGTTATTTTCTTTTAAGTTACCTGCATCAAAACAGAAATGGTCAGGTGCTTCCAGGATACACGTGCTGGGTCTTGGATCTGGCGGTAGTAAGTTGCCACTCGGTGACACTTTTAATCGCCCTGGTCAATACAAATTAGGTCAATTAATTAGCATTGTGAAATCATTTACTGTACCCAATTAAATCATGATTATAAAAGTATTCCTATATTTGCTGCGTTACTTGTTCACTTGTTGGAGGGTATAAAATGCGTTATAAGTCTCGTTTTGAGAGTCTTGACAAACGCATGTATCTATACATCTTGAGTTTAGTTTAAAAATATTTAATTGCAAGAAGTACAGCAAGGGATTTGGCACAAATTATAACAACGTTAAAGAAACCCTCCCCTAACATATAATTATAAATATATAGATGGCTTGAGTGTTGGCATAATTCAATGACAACAGATTTCTTCAGAAATGTCACAGAACATTTTCTGTCTATCCGAACGATAGACAAACATTTTATTCTGGTTTTATTTTGAAAAACTTGAAATATGGTTTTGGATTGTTAATAATGATAGGAAACAATTCAATTGAACATACTCGCTAATTTCTTCATTTCATATCTTAAACTTACCGCCTATGAATGTTCTTAAACTATTCTGTTCTGCCTGTTCTGACCCATACACGGATGATGCGTCTAAATAAGCTGTTAGCTGATTGGTTTGTTGTCTTGGAGCTGAAATGAAAATTAAACAATATATAAGTTCTTTTTTTCTGTCAGAGACGGTATGATTTACATTTTGACCTACTTCCTTTTGATTTGTGTTTACCTTAGAAACTTATCGAAGTCCAGAAGGAACGGTCCTTCTGATTGGCCAAAACTCTCCAAAAAGGTCAAGCAAACTTAATTGGTTACATATAATGCAGAACGTTACAATACGAAAATTAGGTCGAAATGGAATGAATAAACCAACTTTTAAAATTTTATATTGTAATAAAATGTAAGGATTGATATTATATACGTTGTGTAATATTTGTGAAGTGGTTTAAAGACCACTGTTTGAAGGAACTGTCGCAAAAAAGAAGAATGAACGCAAGTTCCGAAACGAAAGAATACATTTGCCTTTTCCCGCTTTCTGTCATCCTATTACATGTACTTCGCGAGAAAACGTTCATATTATGATTTGCACGAGATTGCCGAGAAATACAATTGGTCGAAGATAGCGCATTATAATTGTTTTATTATATATAGAACGATTTTGTACGAGTAATTTGATGATACCTACCATTGATTACAGTGTTGATGATTTTTGTTTATGTTATCGGGCCGAGTTCATTCAGTGATAAAGGTGTATCAGGATACAATTTTGCCTGTTTTTATTTTGAACTGGTATTGATTCTATGTTTAACTAAAGTGCTGTCCACCCTAACCACACTATACTCGCCCATAGTCTATATGTACTCATCCCAGTCTCAATACCTGTCTCTCACATTCTTGTTGTTGTATATTGTCTGGCGAGATTAACTTTGACACATGAATAAATGTACATGAACAATTCAAAAACATTAGGACATTGTGACTGTCAACACTGGGTTTTATAATTCGGGAATTATTGATGGAACCTTAATTGGTTTATGAAAGCAATGTTGAACAATCCTACTAATAACATTTCTAATCAGATAAATTGCCGACGAATCTTGATTTTATTTCTCAAAAAAGTGAATTTTAGCAGCAGTAATTAAAAAATGTTCTTTAAAACGAATTTACGTATAAAATACATAAATGTCAAAATAGAAAATGTCATTTTGATTACTTGAAAACTTGTATTGTTATATTACGTATTTGGCACTGCTTCCCACCCGTTTCAGGGTTAATATAACCTTGTAAACCCCACTGACCTCTTGAACTCTCTTTTGTCAAAAACCAAACAACAAAAGTTTCCATCGAGGACCGATGTCAGGAATGATGGACTTCCAATGTACTGCGATTAAATTTTTCGCATTTTTGAACATATTTCGAAAATATTCAATAGACCTAGAACATAACAGTTTTTATATTTAGTAACCTTATAACACGGAGAGCCACGTGTATCTAAGTTGTGTCCCTGGGGTCAAAACTAGATTGCTAACTTTTGGGTATAAGTTCAACACTACCACGTATGTTAGCTATTCATATGTTTGACTTCTCCGCCACAACCACTTGACTAATTTCAACAAAACTTGCTATACGTGCATCGGGGAAGGAATTTCAGATTTCTTCAAATAATGGGGCTAAGTCATCAGATACACCACTATGAGGTCAAAATTACATTATATATATGGACTAATCTCAATGCACGAAGAACAAAGTTGTCCAAGGCATGACCCTGAGTTAAACAAAAATACGTTAAACATTTTAGGGTCAATGTTAGATAATATAAGAGAATGTCAGTATTGCAAAACTGGTGCATGTAATTAGGGAAGCTAGTTCACTGACAAATTCCAAATGAAATCCTAAGGTTCAACATAAATGACGCACTTTGAGGTTAAAATTCAGCAATAGCATATGTAACATAACAAACTTCTCATACCACAGAACGAATGACAACCAAATTTAAAAAATATATATACGGTATGTTTGCACTCTCCTAGGGTGCTACTAAGGTACACAAATAAAGGCGAAATTTAACAAAATGTCAAAAACACTTATTCAAATTTTTTTTAGAATCCTACGGCTTATATTAAGGCTAGCATATTTTTGAAATGATAATCTACTGAAGTACAGTGTAGACACAACTCAGAAAAAATCTTATTTCAAGATATTTCTTGTTTATATTTGTTCTGAAGTTTTTGTGTTAACTTTTCATAAAATGGTAATTTAGACTGGAAATAGATCACACAGGAGAAAAAATACTGAAGACTTGACCGTATTTAAAACCTGTAAAGTAATGCATTCTTCGCAGCTGCGGTAAATTGCCCGGTTTTTAGATTTGAAATACGTTTCCGTCGACTTGATTTCGAGATTTCAGTGTAGAGATGGAGGACGGAATACATTCATGTGTCCATATTGTATGATAATATTTGCTGCTATTTAATTCAATCATAATTTAAAACCGAGAAATAAAAAAAACGCGAATGAAAGTGTTATACGTTTACTTTTATTTAAATTAATGTATTTTGAGCTTCTTCCTCATTTTTACAAAAATTAAACGCAGAATACTGCCACTACAAACTTAGAAATCGATTTAAACCGTCAATTAACAAAATGAAAAAACATAAAAAAGAAAAGAAAATATGCGTGCTTGAGAGAAGATCGTTTAAAATATCAGGGCTAGCTTCAACAAAACCGTCAAATATGGCACTCAAGACGATTGTGTATATTTAATGATTTAAAAGTCACAAGTCACTATCCGTCATACATGTAATCAGCACTGAGTCTCTACTGCGCTTTCGTAAACTTTCTATAGTATGTTTGATGAGCATTTAAACTTTAAGCTTTTTGTTTAATTATATCAGTTGACGGGACGGAATATGTTTGACGTAATATTTGTACATGTCGTTCAAAGTGATATCTAATAACAGTGGTGCTGAATCAACCTGTCCCACACATCCCTATATAAATCGATTGCATTTACATCATCCCGCCTTTTTCATGTGAAGCTATCCGAGTTCTAGTGTTTAAGATGAATTTGAAATAAGAGAAGCTTTGAAATTGTGTTAAAGGGTAATATCTCTTGTAAACCTCGGTTTAGACAAGAAAAAACCCATATTAGGGTTGAAATATTTCGATATAAGGCCATTCGAATTTTTTTCGTATGCTTAGCGTCTATTGGTGGGTAGGCGTTCGTGTTGAATATGAAAAACAAACACAAATCTACCAACGCATTTTTTTCCGAAAAAATGTCGAAACCGTTTCAAATTTACGTTGAATATTTAAAAAAAAAGTTAGTGCAATGTGTCAAAATGTGTGTTCGTTTGTTTTTATCTGATAGCTAGGTGGGTTTTTGAAAACGCTAATTAGAGAAAATATCGGTGTAATATTATTTTAGTCTTGCATTATTACCTGGATCACATATTTCGCTTGCTGCACTAGATCTGACGAACGTCATACAGTCAGTTCCTTTCGGATCGCCAACTGGTATAACCACAGGAAAACATGCTCTAATGAAATATAATCGTCAACGATGGACAAAGTAAATGATTACAGTAGACTGCCGTTCTATACAGCCACAATATTAAATAAAATAAATTTAAAGCATGAACATCATTAGTAATAAGTGAAGATTCACAATAAAATGCCGTTTTATACAGCAACCGAACTCAAAAGAATAATATTGTATTCTGAAAGCGATAAAATTACCTTAGAAAACAATTATTACATGAAATAGTAGTGACATATACGTGTTAAAGTATATTGATATGTATTGTTATAGTATATTGACATGTCTTGTTACAGTATATTGACATGTATTGATACAGTATATTGACATGTATTGTTACAGTATATTGACATGTATTGTTACAGTATATTGACATGTATTGTTACAGTATATTGACA
>JAUMGZ010010497.1:0-10211 GCA_032359645.1 Pododesmus macrochisma | reverse complement strand
ATCAATAGTTTTGAAGTTATGAGAGTTTAAACTTGAAACGGCAATGACGAGCCGTTAGCCGTACTCGCTACCTTAAACCCAAATGAAATAAAAAAGTACAAAAATTTAAAAATAAAATATCCGTCATAATGTAAACTATTCTCATTTTCGACTTAGGCCTACAGAAATTTTTTTTGGCCTTATAAAAAAAAAATCGAAAACAAAATTTCAACCAAACTTTGTAGGAATTATATTTAATGAAAGGTGTCGGTCTCCAAGGCTCAATTAGGCGACAAAATTTGGGGAAATGTTTAAGAATTGAAAAATCCTCTTGTAATTACAAAGAAGAAGTAGAGCTCATGAGGTTTGATATCTTGTAACCGTTTGGCATGAAGACCTAAGATTGTTGAGGTGTCACTCTTGGATCAAATCAGTTTACAATTTGTTGGTTCAAAGGCTATTATAGAACTTATAAACATTGAAAACAGATCCTTCTATCCAATTAAACATTTCACAAAAATGTCATTTGTTCTTTCATTACAATTAATGAATCGTGACATATCACACAAATAAAGTATTGACGAGCAAAAAACCCTGGCTTATCAGGACTTCTGAGTCCTTTGATTGAAATTTTGTGAAATTTTCCATATTCGAAACCCATAGTAGCGCACATTGGGGACCGAGCCCAAATATTTGAACAAACTTGAACCCCTACCCTCGGTGATGCCTTCTATCACGTTTACATGAAATAAATCTGGTAGTTTTTGACAAGAAAGCGAAAATGTGAAAAATTATCATCTTCACTCTATATATATATATATATATATATATATATATAGTGTTGAACTTTAACCCCAAATGCGTAACCTATTTTTGACTAACTTGGTTCTCCATGCACTAAAGTTATTCGCACTAGGCCATCTAGATTATAAGAAGTTTTTGAAATTGTGTCAAATGTTTCCAATTTGGACCCTAAAGTAGCACACCCTGGGGGTTGAGCCTCATCATTTCCACAAATATGAACCCCTTCCCTCAGTGAAGACATCTACCATGTTTGGATGAAATTGGTTTAGTAGCTTTTGAGAAGAAGTCGATAATGTGTAAAGTTAATATATTGCTATAGTGTTGAACTTTAAACCCAAAAACGCGTAATCGGTGTTACGCCTTGAACAAACTTGGTTCTCTATGCCCTAAAGTTACAACATACCTAACCATTAAGCTCTAGGTGTTCTAGTTTGTTAGAAGATCTTTAAAATGTTGTCAAATTGTCCCCCAGTTTACCCCCTAGTCGCACTTCCTTGGGACCGAGCCAGTTGTTTTTAACAAATCTGAATCCCCTGTCCCTAGGGATACTTCATGTGTGGATGAAATTGGGGCAGTAGTTACTGAGAATAAGCCGAAAATGTGAAAAGTGCTAACATTTCCCTAAATTTTGTCACCTAATTGAGCCTTAGAGACCGACACCTTTCATTAAATATAATTCCTACAAAGTTTGGTTGATATTTTGTTCAATATTTTTTTTATAAGGCCAAAATACATTTCTGTAGGCCTAAGTCGAAAATGAGAAAAGTTTACATTATGACGGATATTTTATTTTTAAATTTTTGTACTTTTTTATTTCATTTGGGTGTAATGTCCCTTCATCTCGTATTGTCTAGGTTATATGTAGACAGTGCAAACTGGTGGTGACTTTATAGTGCTATCTCACCTAAATATAACACCCCAGACACATTGATGATACTTCACTCACTAACATTATCTTTACATAGAGCCAACCAGTCCTCTTCTACCAAGAAATGCTGAGCGCTTATCGGAAGCGAAAAGATGACCTAATTTTAACGTACTTTTACTTTTTAAGTGTTAAAGTGAACGACTACGAATGAACAAAAATAAATGAAACGTGTTATTTAATATATGTCAAAACACATATTTTACTAAAACGCTACCACCGATACCGCTCAAAGTAGAAAATGTTAGTCAATATATTTACGGGAAATTGTACGGTCAACTTTTTAAACTATGTCATGTCTGCATGGCGAATAGCAGCTGGTCCACGCTAGTCTAAAGATAATCCGCGTTAGGTCCGAGGAATGCATTGAATATTCTCGGAAAAAAACTTTCACTCACTTATAAATCCATTGATTTGAAAACAACAGTAAATAAAACTCGATCAGGTCGCTAATGTCCACGTACATAGTTCCGGTTCGTTTCGGTTATTCGTGTTACCGGGGACAATCTTTACTTCAGCAAATTTCATGCATATTTCGTGATTGACAGCTTAATTTTGGAGCCGTTACGCGTGTCAAACTCACTATAAACTATTTCAATATTAGATGAAATGTGAAATAGTAGGTCATTAATTAATAAACAGAAGCCTTAAGTCACGTGCAATGAATAAGGCAATAAACAACGACAAAGATAAAGAAGCAAACCGAAACAACTTGACACAAAAAACACAAAAAAACACGAAATGTACAAACTTTCAGCTTTTGAAAAAGAGAAATGGTACTACTTTTGTGGACGTTGTAAACGGAAGATGTCAGAGGTCTTCCTACACAAAGTTTTGAAAGTTTTGAGAGTATGTTAAGAGAAACTAAAACCATTAAGCCTGTGTCAACACCAAAGGTGTATTCCTGGCTTTAAAATGGTATTCTTATTAACTAGATGGTCTAGAGCTTCATACCTTGTAATGTAGTGATTTGAGGGCATGGAGAACCACATTTGTTACTGGCATAACCATTGGATCAAAAATATGTGACACGTTTTCAGGAAAAAATTCCATTCTATAAATATAGCAAATACGATAACTTTTTACATTTAAGACTTCGTGTCCAAAACTACCTATTTCATCAAAACTTGGTAGAAGATATCCTTAGGGGAAGATGGCTCAGAATTTTCAAATGACAGGGCTCAGTCCCCAGGGGCGCCCAAATTGGGAAAATCTAAAATTTGAAAAACATTTCAAAACCTTCTTAATAACTAGAAGACCTAGTGTTTAATGCTTTGATATGTAGTAGCTTTAGGGCACGGAAAACCAAGTTTGTTCAAGACATGACCCTTGGGTCAAAGGTATTAGAATGCCAACATTTTATGCATAGGCCTATTTCATCCCGATGGGCCTCTTGTTTTATCTCAGCCTTTGTATATTCGTCAGATCCCAAGTACCATGTTCATAGTAAAGCAATGTTCAACACAACACAGTAAAATATTAATTAGTATTTATGCAAAAAATACACAATTAGTGGAATCAACAAAACGAAAGTTACTGACGAACGAACAACTGTCGCATCACATATTTCAGCACCATATTAAGGTAAAGGAATTAACGTTAAATGTACCAAAATGTGTTTTTGAAAACAGATAGAGAAACAAATGAAAATGGGAAATTGTCTGCACAGAAAACCGGAACTGAATTCAGTTAAACGAGTTAAACGAATTCTTCAGGAAGGTTTGCCTCCTCGATTTGACCAAAGCTGTTAATTGTCAAATCCCAAAAAAAGCGCAAGTCACAAAGATCTAAAGTCTTCTAGAAGCTTTTACCGATAAAACTTTAAGGCAACAATGTTCTTTTGAGATTTAGATCTTTTTATCAAAATAATCTGGAACCGTAAAATTAGACAAAGCCGAGTTCTACAACTAAATCAATACTTGTTAGTACAGCGCCGATTAACATACAATGTACATAGTTACGTTTATGTAAAGTGAAATTAATGATTATTCAATGTGTTTGCAAAAGCAAAAATAAAGCCGATTCATCTGTACGGAAAATAAAATAAGACAAATGGAGAGCAATTTTCAAGAAATGTGTTAAGCAGTTATAGAAGAAAGATGACAAGTTATAACTTATGCATCACTGTGAGTTCAGTAAAAATGGAGAATACACAAACATGCCTCCAACAAATATGATATTCACAAAATTCAGTTCCAAGAGAAAGACTTTGCGTCCTGGAATGCAAGACAATGTTCTCTTACAAAGAGTTTTGATTCTTTCCTCTTTAAGATTTAATAATTTGTTGGTTGCCCGTAAAATTTTGCAATGTTGGTTTTGTTCACACTGTTCACTCATATTTTGTGCATATTTCTTAGACCCAGACTGCCACACAGAACACTGGACCGTCTGATGCACATGGGGGACAAATGTATGCCTACATTGAAACAACACTCATGAATGAGAATGACAGGGCAGTTTTTATATCTCGACATTCAATGGACGATGGTTTGTATATATGTTTTTTTGATACATCAGTATATACTTTTTTTTCGAAAAAATCTTATTAGATATCAAAGACAAGAATGGAAAATTGGAGAAAAAAATAACGATATAAAATAATAAAGTTACTTGAATTTAGTTCAAGATACGTAATGCAACTACATTCAATAAAACCTTGTATGAGAACTTCAAAATTGACGAAGAAAGAGTCGGACAAAATATACATTAAAAAACATAGAAGTTCATTTAATGAATTCAATAACGTGGTCAAACTAATTTATTTGACCATACCAGCCTTTCTATTTTACCTTCAAAGTAAGGTTAATTGAAAACAATAGCACTGAAAACAAAGGAGGATGAGCTTGGTTAAGTTTAGCTCAGGAGGTTGAGCGACATCATTATCATTGAAAATAATGAATGTAGCGCGTTTAAAATCTTCACGTCGACACGTCTTTATCATTGCAGGTGAAAATTGTCTTACCTTTTACTACCATATGTATGGTGATGATGTCAATTCTTTGGCTGTGTTCTTGCATAACATGGAAACAAATGTTTCGAGTCAAATTTGGACAAAGCGGGGCAATAGAGGAGATAACTGGCATAAAGCAGAGATAGATTTGACATCATCAACATCTTTTAAGGTAATCAACTTTATGACCAAATTAACATAATGTGTATATCAAGGAGCATGTAGTTTTCGTTAAAACAAATTAAGCTCCGCGTTCCCTATAATAAGTTTACAATGCCGTTCAGACTATACTTTTTGAAAATTGTTTTGAACATATTTTCATTTTATTGCAGTACAAAACAGCTATATTAAGACATTACATTTTACAATATATATGCATCCTGTTTTAGATATGTCAATTATTGTATAGTTGTTAATGAAATACACGCCTGATGGAAAAGTTCATATGTTTTTGAAATGGTCTTACTTTTCTTTACACGTGTCCATGGATATATGCTTTTACTTTTGTGTGCCAAAAATGAATTGACTTATAATCATATTTTGATTTGCATGCATTCATTGACTTGTGGTATTACTTTGATTTGCATATGTTCGTTGACAATTGATTTTTTGAGGAATGTTCAATACAAGGTCCTGTAATTTTGTTGTAATTTTTTGGGTCCTTCTGTTGGCAGCCATCTTGAAATTCTATTTTGAACTTTTGCTGAAGGGATTTCATTAAAACTTCATAGGAATGTTCAGTATACTGTAAAAAAGGGTGTTGTTATTTTTCAGATCAGTTTTTCGAAAAACAGTTATTGCCAATTATCTTAGAAATTGTAGACTTTTTGTATACATATTTACATTACAAAGTTGTAAGAAATTCGACAAAGAATACTTCGGCAAAGGTTAAAAAATGGTAGACTTTTTGTAAACATATATGCATTGAAGTGTTGTAGGAAATAATGAGAAAATATTTTGACAAAATTTCAAGGTAACGGGGTCCAAGGTAAAGAACACTGACACTTCTGATGACTGAAAATGTAAATTTATTTCCAAAACAGTAGACTTTTTGTATACTTATATGTATTAGAGAGTTGTGAAAATAATGTAAGGAATATTTTGACAAAGATTCAAGGTCATGATGGTCAATGGACAAGATCACATTACAGTAGACTTTTTGTATATTTATATGTACAAAAGAGTTGTAGGAAATAACGCATTGAATATTTTGACATATTTTCAAGGTCATGGGGTCCAAGGTCAAGGTCATTGACACTTCAGACGACTGAAATGTCAATTTACTGAAAAACGGTAGACTTTTTGTATACACATGTATAGAGTTGTAGGAAATCATGTAGGAATATTTTGATAAACTTTCAAGTCACAAGGGTCAAAGGTCAAGGTCATTGACTCTTCAAAAGCCTTAAAATGCAATTTTCTCAAAAACGGTAGACTTTTTGTATTTACATATGTACAAGATAGTTGAAGGAAATAACTTAAGGTAACTTTTGACACAGTTTCAAGGTCATGGGATTAATGGTTAAGGTCACTGACACTTTGTAAGATTGAAAATGCAATTTTTTTTTCGAAAACGTAGACGTCTTGTATACACATATGCATTAGGCAGTTGTAGAAAATAATGCGAAGAATATTTTGAGGGCCTGCTATGACTTATTTAATGTTTCCTATGCATTGTCCTACAGTACTTATACCTCTGAGCACTACTATTTAAATATATTCAAGCTAATTAATAATCAGTCGCTTGGCCAAATTCGACCAAACATTATACCTTCCGAATATTAATTACTATAGCTGTTCCCAGAACGTTAAGGTCTGATCCGTTGATTAATCAACCTCCAGGAGTCAAATTTTAACATGGCCATTTATTAATCTACATTGACAAACTACAATTTCAAGTGACCGATTAGGCCCCTGGGCCTCTTGGTTTTTTTATACAATGTTTAGGTAGATTATACAAATTCCATCCGTTGGCGTCGTTAACGTTTTGTATTTCGGCTTCTTCAAAACCACTTCAACGATTTCAGCCAAAGTTGGTGAAAAGCATTCTTAGATCAAATAAAAGCCTAATGATATATAACAATTGTTATCAATCATTTCACCCTTTCAAAACCATTGGGACAGTTTAAAACGACATTTTAAGGAACTCGTTTTGATATATTCTGGAAGTGAGGTTAAGCCCTAATTAAAACAACAACCAAATATCTAAGTAAAAGGGAAATTAAACTTGTTCATATAATAAGTCTTGGTCTCCAGGGGCTCTACTAGGGTAAACAAGGTAAAAATGACAATATTTCTAAATCTCGGCTCCTAATTCCTTACAAAGCCCAGAACTAAGTGCGTGAACCTTTGGAACGGAGAACCAATTTATCCAAGGCATGACTCTATGGGTCAGAAATAGGTAACACTGTTTGGGGTCAAAGTTCATTACTATAGCATGAGTATTACTTTTCATGTCCGTTTCCCCTCCATATCAGGAGAAATTTCAGCCAAATGTTTTTAGTTGCCACCTTTAGAAAAGGGGATATACATTTGTTTAATTAGTGGATTGTAACGCAGACCCTAGGGGGCGCCTTCTGACGATTAAATAGAGGAAAACTGACAAAAATTCAAAATCTACTTGTAAACTAATAAAAACGAAATGATATTTCAGTACTGTGGCAAACAGGTGGACGTTTAGGCCCAATGAATCTCTTGTAAAAAGAATGATAACTCCCTGTTAATATAACAGTTTTTGTATTTTTTTTGTGAGATTCCGATTTCTTCTTTGGTTTGCCCATGACTATGGGGTTGTCTTTTTAATAGCATCCTGATTTTTTCTGGGCTTTTTTCCTTGCTTATCCACAACTGTAGAAGATTTTAAAAAGTGCGGTAAATGTTCTTTAATAAAGACAAATTGGAATGAATAATTTGACAAGAAATCAACTTAAAAGACGTTAGAAATAGCTGTTTGATTGGTCATTTATATTGTAATAATGGGGCATCCAATCCAACGGAACGAACAATAAACAGTGAACGAACGGAAATAAACGCAAAAATGAACGAAATTAACGATATGAACGGAATGAACGAAAGAAATATAAATGAAAAAGAATAATTATATAAACGGTAGGAACGGAATGAACGAAAAGAACGGAACTAACAAAAGGCAGTGAATAGAAGTAAACTCATGGAAACATAAAAACTTTCCTTGTAAACAGTAAATAATGAATGTTATCTGAAAACAGAGGATAAGATCGACTGCTCGCAAAAGTTTCAACGCATTAAGATTGTGTGTTAAATTTTTTAAATTAATACAACATATTTTATTTCGTTTTAAACCACTTAGTTTAAAAAAAAAATGTTAAGTTGTCTCATCATTTATAATACAAACATCGGTGGAGTATAAATCTTTTTTGTCACACCTTCAGCGTTATCAGTATGTTAATCTTCAACGTAAATCGTTTAAAGCTACATTTATATAGCCACAAAGTCTTTCCATGATGGCATAGCGTGACAAAAGATAAATATGTTAGCGTAAATAATATTCTGGGGTTACAAATGTAACTTTGAAGACGATTTATAAAATAGTATGTCATTTTCTTAACAAAACTCAGGACAAATACTTAAAGTGACATACACACCCCGGTATTATGAAAGCAATTACTTCAATAAAACGAATTATTTATACTAGCGCTATAGTAGATGATGTGTCATAAAATGAATACCAGGGTTCAAGCCAGCGAAATATTGAAGAATTCACGAAGACCCGCCTCCTGATCGGCCAGTATCTCTCATCAGTATGCAGACGAAGTTACGGTGGATAGGGGTATAGTTTAAAATAGCATCAAAACCAGTTAAATGTCCCGTCATTCTCATGCACACGCCTATAAGCCATGACACACGTATCCTGATATACCTATATCAGTGAATGAACTCTGCCCGATACATAATAAAAATAACCACATTGAAAGAAAATTAAAAACAAAGCCATCAGTACTGTTTGTTGTTGTGTATGTATCTTTAACGTAGCCGCTAACGAAACTGATATTTATCAATTCATGTTCACTGCGCTAGCTCTACATGTGTTGGAAGTCTGAGGTTCAGTCCCAAACGCGTCAGTCCTAGGCTGTTACATTTATTAAGGTTAGGAAAATGATGCGATGTAGATTACGCAGCCAATGTTGCAAATGTATTCATTACTTGGATTGTCATAATCGCCTGATATAATATTTTTGTAGTCATGAATTCCTGATGTTGAATGTTTCATCTTGAATTTTCATAATAACTTATCTTACCAATTTATTTAGTTAAACTACTTATGACTACCGGTCCTAGAATCTTGTTAAGATGTAAATTGTTTATAATTTAATTTCTGTACAGATAGACTTACCTCGGTCAAGGGTTGGTTAACGTACATGTTTGTAAAATATCTCAGAAAAGGCGACATCCGAGGTATTAACATTAATACTTTCTTGAAGCTGACACTATTCCATCATTCACAAGTATGAAATTGTTTTTCCTATTCATCTAAATCTACCTGCTTATCTTTATCTTGTATCCTTATTTCCGGGTTTTATGAAACAAAGCAAAAAACAGTATGAATAGGATCAAACAATCAAACCAAATCAATGTTATTTAAAATTTATATATATATATCATAAGTCAAGTAAGCGAATGAATGAAAGGACAGGAATGAGCGAAGTGAACGAAACAAACGGAATTGACGAACAACATCAACAAAACGAAACACACTGAACAAATGAACGAAGCTATATGAGTAAAAAGAGAACGATCGCAAACGAAACAAACAATAAATGGTTAACGAATGATGCACGAACGGAACGAATGATAAACGTTAAATTGTATAGAGATGAACATGAACCACCTGTAAAAGTAACTTTCAGAAAACGTATATAATATTTTGTAACAACATTTTCAAAAATGTATAAGAACAACTACAATTTTGAAACAACGTGTATTCTTTCAATATATACAGTACGTGTTTTGAGATAAAACCAACAGTGGTTATGTGTATGGGATTTATTGGCATCTGTATTATAATTTCTATATAGAATAAGGAAAAATGTTTAATTGCATTGATAGATTTCATTTGTGGCCTTGGCTGGAAAAGGGCCACTAGGTGATATTGCCCTTGATGACATTGTTTTAGCGGCTGCAAAATGTGTAGATACAAAGAATAGAGAGGAACCGGATAAGATAGGTAATTATACGATTCTATCTATTTCGCACGTAATTGTACGAAAGCCGATAGCGGCCAGGCAGAATTAAAGCATTCTTTAATTCTGTACCATGGTACACTTTTGTGGTACACTATTGTATAAAGCCTATTCTGTGTAGCTTTACTTTAATTCTGTACCGTGGTACACTTTTGTGATACACAATTGAATCATTTATGCTTCAATTCTGTACCGTGGTACACTTTTATAGTACACTTTCTTCCTATAGGCAATCTGAACGTTTACAATAAAACTGTATCGCTATAAAACGGTCGACAACGGCCATGTGGGACAGAAAGATAGTAAAGCATTTAATATGGCCGTTCTCGGGCAT
>JAUMGZ010010486.1:0-10212 GCA_032359645.1 Pododesmus macrochisma | reverse complement strand
ATGTAATATGATGTTTAGTTTATGTAGGCAGTCATTGGTTCTTACTTCTTGGCGCACTATTTTTAATGCTTGGCTCTCATGATACTGTTGCAGCTTATATGCATATCCTGTCAATTGTTTTTTCTCCTTTATTCTGTATTCCTGATTACAGTGACAGATTCTTTTGGGTTTTTATTATGGAAATGCTTTCTCCATCTCGAGCACCTGGTTTCGCTTCTAGTGTTTTAATAGAAGTTCGTGATTTTATGTTGACTATCGTCTTTGTTTACCAAATTTACTACTTTACTGATACATTTTTTCAAAATAATTATCTTGTAGTCAATATATATAAACAATTTATGAGTACCTTCAAACCCTGAACATTTGAATAATGATTTTAAGTCGTCATCATTAACGCATGAACAACCAAGTGATCACAAACTTATATGATGACGTATCAAAATACACCAAAATACACAATGACAACAAACCATTAATATACTTCCACTTCCTGTATAATTAAGCATTCTCACAAAACTCACAAGCACTAATGAATTCAAAATGAAAATGATTTAAAAAAAAACCCGAAAAGTTAAAAAGGGAAATCATTTGAAAAATGTGTTACTTAAGCTACAAAGCCAACAGAATAACTGCATATAGATTTATTAGAATAATGTGTAAAACAAGTCTAAAGTATTAAAAGAAACAATAATTATAACAAGCGTACAGCGTACATATTAGGTATTTATTATGAACTTGTGATACAATTTTCATTGTATAAAGTACATGTATGAAGTTTACAATCCAAAGTCAAAAACCTTACTTTGATATGCTGAGCGCAATCTGAGGAAGATTATTTTTTTTACAGGTGAGGGGAGGTAACTCCTCTAATAATTCAAACTCAATTTAATATATGCAATATTACAATATACACCCTCAGTCTGTTGTTGCGGTTCATATTTTGTTCCTTTCCTGTGCTAAACACCTTATCGTGATGGAAAGGTTTGTGTGTCACCATGACCTTGAAAACTATGCTTGCAGGAGCTTCTGTTCCTGGTAGGGTCAGCCACGTCAGACATGTTGAAGGATAAAGATCAGACAAATATAACCACATCTTTTGTTTAGGGGCGTTTAGCGAGCGGTCCCTTGTTCAGGGATTTTTAATCCACTGGAACGATAACGATTTCCATGTAAAGTTCGGTAAAAGAATATGTGGAAACTGCGTTGCATGGGCTCCCGATATTGCCTTGATTTACCATTCATCTCGCCGCTTCTCTTTTCTTTCCTATTGTCTGATTGTTCGCCTTTTGTCTTTCTTCCCGATATGTGTTCATACTATGGAAAGAACGATAAACCCCAATTGAACAAACAAACATTAATATTTGGTCCATCCTTACGATTGCTAATGTCACGACACTCTAACCAGACAGAACGTATCGATTCTTTTATTCTTGTTTTTTTTTGTTCTTTTATTGCTGCCTAATCTAATAATCTTTAGTTGTTAGTTTTCTTCTGGTTTCTTTCAACCTTGTTTTAAGGTCAGTGTCGATGGATAAACTTACGCCCGCTGATACATGTATGCATATTTATGCTTAAACGACAAAACAACTCTAGACAGGAGGTTAAACTCTAATTAGACAAACAAACAGTAATGTTTGGGTCATCATTGCGAATTGCTAATGTCACGAAACTCAAACCAGACCGTACCTTTTGTTTTTATGTTCTTTAATTGCTGCCTAATCTAATAATCTTCAGTTGTTTTGAATTTAAGGTGATATATATATAATATATATTTATATTACAAATATATGATAGCTAACTGTGCTCTAGTCCAGATAACTACATAATGCACTGTTTATATTCTGTATATACTGAAATCAGCTATTTTCTGCTATTTTACAATGGGATCCTTACAACATCGGTATATTGCACTGAAAAACATTATATTGCACGGATATATGTCTCGACCGTGCAATATAACGTATCGTTAGCACGATTACGCAATCGGTGCGTGGCAAGTTTCAAATAGATGTTGATTTTAAGCGTTAATACTGACTGATTTGTTGTTCATTATTCCCTGATTGTCAACATAGCAGGGAGATTTTCCTCCGCTACCGAGGACTATTGAAATTAAAACTTGTGATTTTTTTTATGGTGACTCTTGCTCCTTTTTAAATTGTGGATAAGGTTACCATACACCGGAATGACACGGAGGCATCGCCGCGAGTGGCACATGTGTAGCAGGAAACGCTTCCCATATCGCGAGCACATCATTTCGCTTCTAGTTCGTGGTGTTTCCATTTTTGTTAATAAATGTATATTTGGTTCATTTTTCTGTGTGCGTCCAACGTTTTCTTATTGTTTGCCAACGATCAATACAGTTTTGTGTGAAATTAGAATCTAACAAAGTTAAACATTTACCTAAATTTAAAGTGTACTTGATATTTTACACGATAATGTAATAAAACAGATAGTAATGCCTTCCCATGGTATAGTAAAACATATTGACAAACTAACACTTGTTGATTACCATCAACTCGGGTCAAATATTCTGTACATAATAAACTGCAGACGCATTAAAAATGTTAATTCATTTAATTCTACATCATAACTTTAAACACTTTTAGAAGCATCAATACTATAACAATGGCAAACAGTATTGATATTAATTAACTATTTTACTTAAGTGTATAACGTCTTGCCATATAACGTACTTATATTAGCGCAGTCATATTTTAGCGCTACATTCTATGCAAGACATACTCGCACAATCATGAATTAACGTGCGTAAGCCTACATTGATGATTCAAATTTACATGATAAATATAAGCAGTGTACATAAATAAGCACTTCAAGGTCAGCGCGAAAAGCGCTAAAATAAAAGCACCGCTAAAATTTGTACTTTTATGGTATAAGATCAATGTTAATGATAGCTGACATGAACTGCCCCGACATTCAAAAAAATAATGACAGCCAGATGCCTTTTCTTTGGAATGTTGGTCAGACAAGCGCTTTAATTTCAGCGGGAAACATCGGTTATTTGAGTCAAGCGTGTGTTTTTAAAGAACCGTGCATCTTAACATTTTATTTTGCACGGTGAAATATAAGGCTTTTGGACAAATAGTTGAAATTATGATATTTCCTCATATATAAGATAATGTCAGTGAATAAGGTAATAGAATTAAGTATTGTACGTTACAATTAATATTTGATGTGAACGAATACAAGTCTAAAAATCAGTGACTTACTGCTTTGACAATTGTTAAGTTGCACATCGGCAGTAAATTTAAATTACAATACAAGCACAGAAGTTTACATACACATATATTTTACTAATTATACTTTCAAAATAAAATAGCAGTCTTAATTTATAAATTTATAATTAAGTATTGCATATTACAATTGATATCAAAGCAAGCACAATTGGTGTAATAAAGACTTTTTACACAACAATGTCAACTTATTAATAATGAACACATGATATAAAACGATGAAATATGTAATGTTTGAACATGTTCTCTAAGATATGAATAGCCGTAATCAATGTGTATGTATTCATATTAGATTACAACAGTGTACATAGGGGATAACCTTATTTAAATTTAAGATATACCATCGTATATCGGTGGTTTTACTATTGCAAACTTTAGTTATACTGTCGACTTTCGACACGTGCTCATGTCTATGCGAGACTGAATCAACAATAATTTCAGATCTGAATTCTCTAAAATATATAGATCCAACAAAATGTAGGATAAACTGTGTAACGAAGCTATATTTAAGATGAAATTCAATAGGTCACACGGACTAGAAGGAATTACAGTAGAGTTCTATAGCAAATTCTGTATGGCCTTAAAGAAAACAATCGGTCAAGTCTTTGATTATAATTCAATGAACAAAGAATCGAACAAATTCTCAAAAATTAGGTGTAATGTCACTTATTTACAAACAAATTATCCTTTCTCTTATGATAACTATAGACCAATTACACTTCTAAATATTGATACACAATAATTAGCTTACACATTGACACAAAGATTAGAATAAGTTTTCATTCATTCAGATCAAACAGGATATGTCAAAAACAGATATATTGCGTTTAATATTAGACAAATACAGGACATTATAGACTATTCTGAAAAATTTAATGTTAACGGGGCAACATTTTTTTCTAGATTTCTCAAAAGCATTTGTTTGTTTGTTTGTTAATCTTTCACCGATATTGTGACAAAAGACCAAAGGATAAAAAACCAAAATATAGGACAGGAAGAGACGCGGTGACAGGAACGGGAAATGAAAGTAAAAGAGATAGTTCAGAAAGAAGGATGAGCCTATGCAACGGCGTTTCCGCCTAATCTTAACGAACTTTACACGGGGATCTAGTGCCAGGGGGCTAAAAATTCCTGTACTCGGGACTGCCAGCTTAGCGTCCCCTCCGAAGGACGTGCATATCTTTGGCTGGCCTCTACCCTCAAAAGCATTTGATTCATTTGAATTGATTTTCATGATGAAAACTTTGAAAACTGGGTAAAAGTATTGTATAAAGATATAAAAGGGTGCATATGTAATAACGGGTGGATATCAAGCCCTTTTAGCATAGAACGCGGGATCCGACAGGATGCCCCTATCTGCTCTTATATTCGTATTTGCAGTTGAAATACTAGCAACACAAGTAATGGAAGAAGGAAATATTAAAGGATTTCAAATTAAATTAGATTAGAAAACGTCTTGCATAAAATATGTCAGCTAGCCGACAATACAACTATATTTAAAAATCAAAGAAAAATTACAATAGCGTTTAATATAATAGAAACTTTTGGGTCATTTTCAAGATTAAAATTAAATTGAAATAAGACAGGGGGAATATGGGTAGGGAATATGAAACACAGAAGAGACAAAAAAATGAAAACATTAAATGGTCAAATATATTGGTAAAATGTTTAGGCATATACTTAGGGCAAAATAATGCAGAATGTCAAACCTAATATTGAGAATCAGATATCTTAATAAGACAAATTTATAGCAAACTGGAATAAAAGAAATACAGCAATGATAAGAAAACCACTGTGTAACATCCTTGATTATACCAAACATCACATATGTGTCATCTAATGTGATAATTCCTAAGAATTAATAAAATGATACTAATAGAATATCGTACCTGTTTCTGTTCAAGATAAAAATCTTTAATATATCAAGACGAGGCGATAGCCGAGTCAGGAGATAACATATATAACCATGAAAATAACTATTAAAATGCTTCAAGTTCCCCTTTGGATACACTGCAAAAGCGCCAATGACGTATATTCATTGTTACATAGCGCGTGACATCAATCACGATACCATATGATGACGTTATTTTATTGTTTATAACACGTGACATCAATCTCATTACTAGTACTCAGACAGATAAATATCGTACCCATATTTTCGTGAGACTTTCTTGTCCAGTGGACGAGACATAAGTTTATGGGGAATGGTAAAAAAGATAAAATCAAAATAAGTGTTTTATCACAAAATTATACATAAGGTGGATTATACAAAGGCAAATTGAATATGAAAGATATACATGTAGATGTAAAGGCGATACAAATTAAATTCATAACAAAACTATGTAGAGAAATAAATTCAAATTGGACTGTCATACCAACATTTGTACTTAACAAATATGGAAAAGATGTTCTTATCTTCAAAATGAACCTAGAAAGTATATTGATCAACAAATAATAGATAAATATCCAAACTTGTATTAAGAACTTATCAAAACTTGAATATCTGTTGATCAAAAAGAACATAAATCTAGCCTAAATAATTTAATCTAGATCAGAAAACAAATAATATGGGGTAATGAATATATTTATGGTAAGTCTTTGTTATACAATATTTGGATCAATAGTGAATAAATGTTTATAAATGTCAAGATAGACGAAAAAGGAAAGATAACATAGGATAGCATTAGAAATAAATTACAAAGTTAACAAAATTGGATAGCAAATACAATAATATAATAAAAACAATTCCAACAGAATGGGTACAAATACTTGAAACAGAACAGTCTCACAATACAACAGCATAAACTATTATTGTAGGTTAAGAACTACAAACATATAGACATGAAAGACGCAATTCTAGAGAAAAGAAGAAAATATATTACAGTTGTAGTACTAACATGGAAAACAAAATTTGAAAATAATAAACAAAAAGCAAAAACACCTTTAAATTCATACTTCAACACTTAGACGATAATAAGCTTAAAATGTATAAATGGAAACTATTGCATTATATACTGCCAAGTCGGAAATATCTGAAAAAAATGAAGAATAAAAGATGATGATAATTGTGTAATGTGCGGAACTATAGAAAACTATCAACACTTCTACTTTGACTGAAAATATAACGATAAGTTATGGCAACAAATTAAAAACTTTGAATATCCACAATAAAATTGTCATCTTAAAAACTCAAATTATAGGCTATAAGATTAAAATCGAAGCATATTTTAGTATAAACCACCTACTAACATTGATTAACTTTTCAAATTAAAAAAGTTACCACATCTCTAACTTTAATGAAAAGAAAATAGAAATATTAAATACCGTTTATTTAAACAAAAAAGTGGAGCTATATGAATAATTAAATCGGCACCAACAACTTCCATTATCAAACATTAAAATGAAAATAATTAACTATAAACACTGAAAGCATTACCAAAATGTATATATATGTTAACAGACTAAAACAAAACAAACAACATTACCATAACAAATAGGTCATATATTTACATAGCTAGTCCATGTGCATTGGAGTCTACATACATACAGCAAAATTCTAAAAACACAAATACACGGGAATTAAATTTTAATAAATAAATGACAGTTTAAAACCTAATATATAAGTAAAGCATAATAAAACATAAACTTTAAAACTTAAGGTATTAAGAAAATAACACCCTTCAGTGAACCTCTCAGTCGACGACGAAACGACCGTAAGTATATAACAGTACACACGTCGTGGCGCGACACAGCATGAATATCAAGAATATTACACATTTAATCAAGGTTACAGCATATAATATTGACTTGAATTTATAGGGGCCATAGTATAGCAACGCCACCATAAGTTAACGATAATGAAACATGAGTAAATGTCTTCAAGCAAAGGCTTTCTTACACCAGTCTCAAACTCCATTCACTATTCAACTTCGTTGTAGAACACATACTAAAATTCGAAACAGACAGGTACACTACCCTTTGCAAATATTTCCGGAAAACAAAACTTTAAAAACTTACACTTATATATATGTATAAAAGTTAAATGAAAAAAATACGTACGAAGATTAAAATTGTAAAAGTATTATGCAGTTGTGTTAAGGGGTAGGCCGGAGGCTCCTCATCCCCAGTGCCCTTCATATCGTCTGAGGACAAAAAGATATTGAGAAATAATTAACAAATATAAGATTACAATAAAAAACTATATTGTACACCACAAACATATTCGTGGCAAGCTACAACTCAGAAAAAATAGCCCATACATCGGACTAATGGCACATCTTGACACAGCTTGACAAGACGTTAGCTTTCCTCTCTGGTTTAAACTTCGTTTATTAGTGCTTATCTCTCTAATTAAGACTCTGTAAGTTTTTGAATGGTTTTTATTATAGGAGAACAGATCCGACTGATTATAATTGACCTGTGTTTGCATAATCGAATATTTGTTTGTTCTGCTTTACCAAACTTACAAGCTCTATAAATTATTGCTAGTTTGTATTTGAAATGACTGTTTGTGATACAAGAAGCTTATCTGTTCAACTGAGAGATCTGTATATTCCACAAGTATCGCATGCAGTTACGTATCCGATGATTGCGATATTATTCATGTGTTGTTACATGTATTCATTTTCACTCTTTAAAGAGTTCATGCATTATTACAGCAGGCTACTACCTTATAACGTTAACAGCGTTATTTTTTACATTTTTGTGTATCAAGTTACCGCTATAGTAGACTTGTTGTCCACTCTTGTGTTGTGTGTGTTATACTTGATCTATTACATGCTAAAGATAACAATTCTAGATACAGATGTTTCTTATATACATATTAGTGTGTATTTATTTTGATTGGTTAATTTTCTGTTCAACTTCCAATATTTTCTGTATGCACGGTGTATGGATACTTTCTAAAATATTCTTAAGTTTCGTGTAGTTCCCGGGCCTCAAATGTCCGTTGATTTCCAAATGGTCACATAGATCGACAAACGATTCCGATTGTTTTATTTGAACAGGTTCAAGATACACTCTACATATTTGCTTAACATGTTTGAATTCTTCTGGATTAAGTGATGGGGAAATGGATTGACTTATTTCTACCAGTAGTTTCCTGTGAATGAGCTCCATATCTTCCGTCAAAGTACTAGTACTTTCTGCTTTGCTCCCTGTAGTATCCACCTTTGAAAAGAAAAGAAAGCAACATAGTAACATTTTACCAGAGCAAAAGTATGGAAAGTTCACAATATTAACATATTGAATTGATGCCTATATTAACACCAGTTAAAATTACAGATAGATACTGCACAACTGAGATATACCAACGATAAGAATTATTTTGAACTAAGATCAATCTTCGCGAAAGAAGTTTGTCAATATCAAAAGGTTTAGCCACAATACAGCAATCACAGTTAACGCACAACGAAGGAAAGGGGATTTAGAATGCATAGCACCATTATAACATAAATGCGAGAAGCCAGTGGCTCGGTCAGGTCTACTCGAACTTTATTATACAACACATTGGTGTATAATATAGTTGCATAAACAGTTAACATTCATCATTCATCATTAAACCTATTGCCCAGTTTTAACTGTGTCAGACAGTCCAACTCCATGATATGTCATCAAGTCTAATAAGCGTTGTTAGTTAGAGTAAATTAAGACTATAATAAGGACTGATTAAGGAGTTTCATTACATCGTCATCACCTTCTTCCTTGTCTGTATTTTGGTGACATTACCTGCCGTCAACCAACTTTCAGGTATACATTTTGTAGTCAAATAACCCTAATGTGCGCCAAAATAAAAGAAGTTTATATGGACAGTTCAAAAGCATGTAGGACATTGTGGTGAGTCATCAAAGGGTATTTAGTTCGGGTAAAACTCAATTATCAAAAGTAAAAAAAAATGTTAAAAACTGATAAAAAGCTATTTCTAAGGTATTTCTTTTCGATTTCTGTATGTTGTTACATAGGACTATGTTTGAGTGTATTGTTTTGTTATCAAATGCGCAAATCTATTCTATCAGATTTATGTGAAATTGAATTTACAATGTTAGCTTTACATATTTTGTTATAACATAATACTGAATTTTTGTTTTCATTAATTTAAGGTTGTTTATGTGTTTAAAAAACCAAAAAGTTTGGTTTTTTGATAAAAAAAAAAAGAAGCAAAGAAAAAAAAGCACATTTGTGAAATATCACGTTTGAAATTCTTCACATAAAAATGACGGGCTAATTTGAAGTGCCTAAATATTCATAAAGTCATCTTTGAATGATACAAAGACTAGAATGTGAACATTTAAAAAACAGTTAACGGTTAATTCTGGAAGAAGTGATCCAACTTTGAGACCAAATTCTGTATTTTTTTGTCTTTACTAAATGGATTATATTTCCGATTGTGGAGTCAACGGAAAATTTTCAACAAAAATTGTAAAGCCGTCCGAGGTTCTGATCTTATTTTATTTTATGTGCTTTTTGTTGCAGATGATTGAACTGCCTAAGAAATTAAAAAAGCACACGCCGTTGTCTAAGTACACAATCGGCCGCTCATGTAAAACTAAAATGGATAAGATAAAATGTGTCGTTTGTCGTTGATAATAGTATGCAAATTAATCTTATTGAGTAAATCGACGTATAAGGTTTACGTGTGAATTGGGTAAACTTTTTTTAAATTGAGAATTAAATACACTTAAGCAAAGAGACGACTGAAACATAAAAACAAGATCCAATTTGTTTATTATTTCTAAATCGGACATAATTTTAATTTTATTACCATAGAAAAAACAGTGGGGACCAATGGTGCAGAGTAAGTTCTGATAGGTTTAGCATATGACTGTTATAGTTAACCCAATGACAAAATTGGATAGGTCAAATATCTTCTGTTAATTTCATATAAAAGGTTACCATACACCGGAATGACACGGGGGCATCGCGGCGGGTGACACATGTGTAGCAGGAAACGCTTACCATATCG
>JAUMGZ010010475.1:0-10212 GCA_032359645.1 Pododesmus macrochisma | reverse complement strand
TCTAGTAAAATCTTGGTTTGGCGAGTAAAAATCTCGGGTCACTAGCCATTTGGCTAGTAAAGTTAAAGTAGCACTTAATTAGAGCCCTGTACATTTATTGTACATATAAACCATAATGCATTATTATGTCTTAGTCTATATATAACAAGTCAACACACAAATAGTATTTGTTCAGATTGAATCTTATATTGATTATAAATTAAACCTTGTAAGAAAAGAAAAGTTTACCTCAGCTCTGAGATATTCTCCATTGTGATAAAGGGCGTTTCCCCACAGCACCATGCATTGGTATCGTTGCTCTAAATTCAGGAGATTCAGGTCTGGATTGTTATCACATAATGTTATAACCACACTTCCCTGTAGAAAAACATTAGAAATAACAGTTTAAGTAAATTGTAAAGTGAAAGTACAGTTTTTAATTGGTGCATCAAAATGTAATGTTACTTATTACAGACAAGAGTCAACAGGATTAATACTGTAGCTCCCCTACAGAATGTGGATGGTCTACATTTAATTCGAATTCCCAATGACACAGCTGGCTGACATCCTGAATGTGCAGTTCAAGTCAGTTTTTAAAAAGGAGAACCTTGATAGGCCCACACAAAGGAGACAGTCCTTATAGCAGCATCAATGTAACTGACAACTGTACCAGGAGTGAAGAAGCTGCTAAGGAACATCATAAAGCAACAGGACCAGATGTTGTCCCGACATGTCTCATTAAGGAGTTAACACATGAGATTGCTCCTACCCTCTCCTATGTATGTTTATTAGAAATCCCTCTATGCAAGCAGAGTTCCAGACCGGAAAAGGGTGAGAACTACCTTCATGTAGTAGTCCGTCTTCAAAAAGGGTGAAAGCAGTAAGCAGCCTCATGTGAGACCCAACTGATTTGTATTGACACAGTGCGTAAGCTCACAAAGGACCTTGCTGTACTGGTGTCTACATAATAGCTCGGAACTCTCCTGGCGTGAACACATCTACCAGACCTCCACCAAGGCTACAAGATGGCTCTACATGTACAAGATCAGTCAATTTCCTTCATAGAAAGTTAAGGGTTTTACTACACGATGCCAAAGTCCAGGCATATACTATCCCACAAAGAGTCAGTCCAGAGACGTCAAGGAACTATGGCTATAGTCAACATCAAACTGGAAAATAGTATCAAATGATTATTGTTCTACTGAATAGAAATTAAAGAGGTTTAAAAGGTTCTTATTCTAAAATGAACTTAAATTACCAATTGAATTAAATCCTGATACAACTCCGATTCGTGCAACTGCTTCACATGCTCAAATAAATTCATGTTGTATCTTTCTGCCACTCAGGACGTCAAATTTCAATTTTCTGTTTGAAGTTTTCGAAATATTAACTTCATTTCTCTTTTACATACAAAACAGAGATATTACCAGAGGATTCCCGAACAAATCTTTCACTCTTCGTCGGTAAAGCGTTTGTATTTGTAGAAATATAGATTCAATGTGTAGCTTACTTTTGACGTTGATGAAAACATGTGTGAAAACTGCCGGCGAATAAAACTAAGAATATTGCTTCTGATGCCAAATCACATTACCAAAACCATAATTCAAATGTACGAATAGTTTTCCCGGTGGTGATTTTATCTTAGAATTAAGAAGTGAGTGAAACGTTTATGAAAATGCTGGACAAAAACACCTCAACTGCATTAGTAATAGGGTTTTCGGTGGGTGTTTTTATTGGATGGATGGCAAGAAGAAGATTTGGAATGAAAATTAATGTGGGTGATGATGCAGTAAGTATTTTGGTCAATGTACCATAGAGAGAAGACTGTGTATCCTTGAAAAGTCACAATATACTGACATATGTCTTGCAGTTGTACGGGGCCGCGATGGCCTAGTGGTTAAAGTCGCCGCCTTGTAATCATAAGAGCCTTTCACCTCCTAGTTCGATTCCCGTCCCGGGCGTGCTAGTGTGAGAAAGTTGCCAGTGATCACTTGCCGTAGGTCGGTGGTTTACTCCGGGTACTCCGG
This sequence comes from Pododesmus macrochisma, assembly GCA_032359645.1. Lineage (NCBI taxonomy): Eukaryota > Metazoa > Mollusca > Bivalvia > Pectinida > Anomiidae > Pododesmus > Pododesmus macrochisma. The sequence continues at coordinate 8,206 of JAUMGZ010010475.1, read as the reverse complement.
TTTCCTTCACCAGTAAAACTGGAAGGTCCGAAAATGACCTAAGCTGTTGATTGTACAATAAGCCCTTAATACAAACAAACAAACTTGCAGTTGTACATGTGGCTTTTAACAGCTGTTTAAGGGTCATTATGGTCATATTAACACAAGACGGAACACCAGAATATATGGGCATACTTTTGGAATGTTTACAACCTGAAAGAGCATTCAGTACATCTTTACAAGTAGCATTCACACTAAATTAACACTGTTGAACACTACTCAGCTGTAAACATTCTAAAAGTCAATAATTATATATAAGATTGCTATTACTAAATAAGTAAAGGTCATTAGCATGTGCAGTGAATCACAATTATCTCAAAATTGAAATATTGCTTCATATATATATTTATAAGCCTTGTATATCTTGAGTACTTTTTTTTTTTTTTTTTTAAAGTGATAGGAGTATTGTTTTTATATAATATTGGGTTATTTAATGAATATAAAGCACCTGTTGTAAAATTTCAGTAGGGTGTTCATGTATTACATAGTTGCCAACTCTCCCTATTTAGGAGGGAGTCTCCCCAATTTTCACTTCGGACATACGTATAATTCCTTAACCTTGCTTATCAACTTGCTTTTATTTAGTGCATTATATTGCACAGAACTGCTTAAATGACGCAGTTTACACATTTTTTTTGTCATATAGGGCAATAATTGTATATAGATACATGTATTAAAGACATTTTAAGATTTCCCTACACATTTTCTCCCCAATGAAAATTTCAAAAGTTGGCAAGTATATAATTATGGTATTATAAAGTATTGTGTCGCTTGTGGTTATAGTTATATAAAACTTTTGCTCCGAGTGTGTAGAAAATGTATCAATAAAACATCAGCACAAATAATATTTAGACATATATCTTCATATCTGCACAAATTGTGTTGCCATGCAGACCATGTTATTTTTAAGTGTATTTGTTTTTTACAAATATTTACAGCTTTTTTTTATAAATATAGTCACATAATATATATATATACACATGTATATATGTAAAGACAAAATATTTGATATGTGAAATGCCATAACTTTTACTAATATTCTGACCACAATACATGTTTATAAACTTTTTTTTTCTTTCTGTTTACCTGACCCTTAAGAGAAAAAAAGAATATTCTTCATTATATAAGAATTACAATGTTGGTGAAATCAACTATATAATAATTATGAACAATTATTAAAGATCAAAAAGATTTTTTGTACATTGTACTTAAGAAAGGATGATAAATATAAGTAAGCATACAATGTATATATCAATAAATTAATAACAAAAAATATGTGTGTCATAAAGATAAGACATGTACAGGATACACTGGTTATGTAAATTTGCCTGTTTGATATGCATGTTGAGCTTTTGAAGTTAATTATAATTGATCCATATACAGGGTGTTTCAAAAAATCTGATGCATTTTGAGAACCTTATATTTTTGTCAATACTGATCACAGATATTAATACATCATTAAAAAGCTCACATTTATCTTGTACAACTGTTTTGAAAATGTACGGGAAAATACATGACGTCACAGTTTAAATTGTGATGTCATCAATAGCAGTTTTGAACAACCTGCCAAAATGGACTATACACTGCAGCAGAAGGCAGAGATCGAAACTCTATTATCAGTGTAAATCGCCATCGTACCTTATATAATGTAAAAAAGGTATCCTGCATGGGCTACAGTTGCATTAGTTTGTTAAAAGATTTGCAGACAGATCTAGAGGCTGGCTGGAAGACGCAAGAAGGGACATTCCTGGACGACCAAAAACAACGAAAAATGATGAAAATGTGGTTGAGGTCCAAAGGGTGGTGGAAGAGACTCCCCAAAAATCAGTCAGAAAGGTTCTTAGATAGGTCAATATCATAAACAAAATATATTTGATAGGTCAATATGGTGAACAAAGCACTTGTTGCGCTGCATTCATTTCCCATATTGGCATCTCCAAGACTGATTTTTGGGGAGTCTCTTCCACCACCCTTTTGACCTCAACCACATTTTCGTAATTTTTTATGGCTTTGGTCTTCCAGAAGATACTTTCTTGCATTTTCCAGCAAGCCTCTGTCTCTAAATCTTTTAACAGACTGGTGCAACTGCAGCCAATATCTATTCAGCCTTTTCCATGCAGGATACCTTTTCTTCACAAAATTAAGTACAAGTGATTGTAATTTTCATTCATAATACAGTTTCGCTATCTCTGCCTTCTGCTGCACTTATTATATATAATAGTCCATTTTGACAAACTGTACAAAACTGCTGTTATTGATGACATCACAATTTTAACTTTGACGTCATGACGTCAACTTTTTGCTCATACATTTACGACACAACTGAACAAGGTGAACGTTGACTTTTTAATGATGTAATAATGAATTTTCTGTGATCAGTATTGACAAAGATATAAGAATCTCAAAATGTATCATGTTTTATGAAACACCCTGTATTTTTAGTCCATCTGGACCAAATTAAAGGTCCAAGGTGGACTTTTCTCACAGAAATTAAAGGACCAAGGTGGACTTTTCTCACAGAAATTAAAGGTCCAAGGTGGACTTTTCTCATAGAAATCCCGTCCGTCTGTCGTAAACTTTTCACATTTTTGACTTCTTCTCCTAAACCACTGGACCAATTTCATCCAAACTTTGAATGAAGTATCCCTAGGGGAAGGGGATTCAGATTTGTTGAAATAAAGGGGCTCTGCACCAGGCCTAGGGGCACCACTAGGAGGCTAAAAGGGGGAACATTTTTCAAAACTTCAAAAAATCTTCTTCTAATAAACTAGAAGGCCAAGAGCTTAATGTTATGGTATGTAGCTATAGTAACTTTAGGGCATAGAGAATCAAGTTTGTTCAAGGCATGACTCTGGGGTCAAAAATAGGTTAAATGTTTTGGTGTCAAAGTACAACACGTCACTATAGCAAATATGTGAACTTTTCACATTTTTGACTTCTTGCCCAAAACTAGTGGACTAATTTCATCCAAACTTGGTAGAAGTCAACCCTAGGGGAAGGGAATTCAGCTTTGTTCAAATAAAGGGGCTCGGCCCCCAAGGGGTGCCACTTTGGGGGCCTATAGGGGTGAATTTGACAATATTTCAAAAATCTTCTAACAAACTAGAAGACCTAGAGCTTAATGTTTTAGTATGTACAAAATGTAGTAACTTTAGGGCATGGAGAACCAAGTTTGTTCAAGGCTTGACTCTTGGGGTGCCCAAATGGGGAAAGTTGAAGAAAAGAAATTAAAAATCTTATAAACTAGAAGGCCTAGTGCTTAATGATTTGGTATATATTTTAATTTAGAGCTTGGAGAAATAAGTTTGGTCAAGGCATGACACTGTGGTCAAAAGTATACAAATGTCAAAGATTTACTTTAATAAGCCTATTTCAACCAGATGGACGTTAAGGCCCAATATGCCTCTTGTTTAATTTATATATCTTATGAAATATTGCAACTTTATTTGTTCAAATTCAAATAAAAAATAGACTGCATTACTATGACATTACTATATATACAAGATACATGTATTTAGTGCGACCAATACAATAAAGAAAAAAAATTGAAACAGATCAGTATAAAATTATAACCAGGTTTAATTACAAATGTTTCTGTATAATCATCAGCATTAATCACATTTTATGTTTTAGCTGTCCCAATCAATTATGTCTGATACAGGGGCTTACAAGATGGTCATTGTGGTCAGGATGGATCTCAAGATGGGTAAAGGAAAAATTGCTGCTCAGGTAGCTATACATATATATATATTGGCATTTCAACATAGATGTAGACCTTTAAATAACACAATTTTAATGTAAATGTATAAAATGATAATAAAACTATTCTAAGTTAGAAAGTCAACTGATTTGCAAAAGTATTTTTAGTAAAACAATTACAATGACATGTATCTATAAAAACTGTTTAGACAATCTACAAATATCTATTATCTATTAGAATAAGGGTTTGTTGAGAATTTTGGTAGTAGCTTTTTAACAGGAAAAAGAACATGTGATACAAATTATTGATGAACTTTACTTAATTGTACCACTGAATGTTGATATTTGTTTCAGTAAAATGGAAACAATTTGTACTTAATCTAGTAAAACATTTCAGATCTAGAGAAAAGTAATTTTTATACATAATACAGTGAACATGTAATTATAAATAGCTCTGTATTTACAGTGTTCTCATGCAGCAGTGCACGCTGTAGCAACTTTATCTAAGTCAAATCCCGAGTTACTCAAGGACTGGCAGATGTCTGGACAACCAAAAGTTGTGGTCAAAACCGAGGATGAAGCCTCATTGTAAGTAACAAAATAAGTAGGAGCGTGATATACAGATGTATGTATGTAAATTAAACCTGTCAATCATTTGTATAAAGAGATAACATATATTGGTAGTTCAAGGTCACTGTGTAAAGGAGGTCATGATATGGTTTCGAGGTCACTGTTGTCAGATTATGGTTTGGTTTCAATGTCACTGTGTAAAGGAGGTCATGGTATGGTTTCCACACACAGTCTCAAGTATACAACTTCTCTAGCTATATCCTCTTGCCACAAAGATTGTGAATTCCTATGCCACTGGAACATTTTCCTTACATTAGAGGTTTGACACTTATGGATGCTGTAAAGGTTTGTTAGGGTTTCCAGTATTTTCACACCTGGCAAATTGACACCAGGATATCTGTATAACTGAGTGACATTAAATGCAATTAAACATTCAAGGTCGTTATCGTTTCCTATTTATTATTATGTTCTGTGGATAAAACAATGGTGTAACACATACTTATACATTGCCACATGCATTCAAACTTTGGGATATTATTAAAAATGACATAATTTTGTTTACTCATTTCAGACGTGAGTTAATAAGTAAAGCGCGGGCAGCTGGATTAAATGCTAGTGTGATACGGGATGCAGGAAGGACCCAGATAGCCCCAGGGTCAACAACAGTGCTAGGAGTCGGACCAGGTAAGGATGGCTGCATCCATTGAATCAGACTAAACTGTGTTTAACATATTGAAACATACTTAATGATAAAACACTGTAAAGATAATATATTTTTATTTCGTTTACATGCTGCTTCAAGAAAAAAATATATAGATCTAGATATTTAAATTATCTCCTCTCTCTTGGAATGATTCAAATACAAAGGGAAATAATTTGGAAGTTTCAGTTTGAAAATGTTTGCTTTATTTTTTAACAGTCTCAAGAATGCTCCATTCTCATTTTATCAACTTCACTGCTTATTGTTGAAACTAATTGAATATACTATATATGTATTATGCAACATGTTACACAAATTTGGTAATAATCATTTTTTTGAATTTGAGTTAAATATATTTATTTGCAGTATATGCGTCTTCAGCAACACTTATGCATGATTTTTCTATTTCATTCATTTTTCAAAATATAATTCTTTCATGATGGATATTAAAAAATAATCTTGAATAGTAAGTACAGTATTCTTAAACATAATTTTTTTGGTCATTGCAGGTCCAGATAGTCTAGTTAACTCTGTCACAGGACATTTAAAGTTGATGTAAGATCAGGGACATATAAATTGATGTAAGATCAGTGATATTTAAAGTTGATGTATAATTTATAAGATCAAAGACATTTAAAACTTAAGTGATGTAAGATCAGAGAGTGAGAGACATTTAAAACTTAAGTGATGTAAGCTCAGAGACATTTAAAACTTAAGTGATGTAAGATCAGGGACATTTAAAACTTAAGTGAAGTAAGATCAGGGACATTTAAAACTTAAGTGATGTAAGATCAGGGACATTTAAAACTTAAGTGATGTAAGCTCAGAGACATTTAAAACTTAAGTGATGTAAGATCGGGGACATTTAAAACTTAAGTGATGTAAGGTCAGAGACAATTAAAACTTAAGTGATGTAAGATCAGAGACATTTAAACTTAAGTGATGTAAGATCAGAGACATTTAAAACTTAAGTGATGTAAGATCAGAGACAATTAAAACTTAAGTGATGTAAGATCAGAGACATTTAAAGTTGATGTAACACTGTGAGTGAACTGATATTCGACTTTCTCATCTCTTATTAGTTGCAGTGGTTTGCTCCACCTGTTATGTAGAACTCTGAAGTATTAAGATGGGTTTTAAATGATGTTATAAGTTCTGTGTCTATAAGCTTGGTCTGAGTGGTCCGTGAAGAGGCAAAGAGTTTTCACTGGTTTATTCCCATTGCTAGACAACTTTTCTTTTTCTACATTACAAACACGGAAATCATTAATTCTCTTATGCTGGTCTCCTTGTAAATGGCAAACATAAAGTATTTTTATATAATATGTTTTTAAAATTGTCACAAAAGTTTGTTTTATTGTAAAATAGATTTGAAAGAAAAGCTGAGTGTGATCTATTAAGTGCATGGCATACTAAAGAGATATTAAAGAAGACATGCACTGTCACTTGGTATTAAAATGTTTGCTTTCTATCTTTGATCTATTGAAAAAAACTGTATCAACTTAGAGAATTACTATATAATTTAAGATGTTTGTATAATTGTGTGTATATGTGTAGTGTTGGAATGGACATTCTAGTTTTGATTGAGCTGGATCTGGTATGTGCTGTTATGAAAGATGTCAGTGTCATGATTTATAAACAAGTATATATTATGTACTGACTTCTAAATATTAATTATGTGAAACTATAAAAAGGTTTATTGATATTATATTAATAAAATATTTCCTTAATATCATGTCTTATGTCATTTGTGTCTGTTTCACCATATTACAGTATGCTTATTCTAAGATAAAAACATATTTTAAACATTGAGATATTTTCCCCCCACTTTTCGAAGAAAACAGGGGAATATTGATTTAGGTGTGTCCATTTCTGTCTGTCCGCCTGTTATACTTTGGTTTCCGTACTCAATGCGATGTTTGCATATTTATGCATATTAATGAGGTTACTAAATTCTCATTGGTTCAGTGCTATAACTGCTTTAAAAATGGAGCGATTTCAACCAAATATGTTATGCAAATACATTATGTCAAGATTCATGTTTAGTTTGATACTCAGAAATGACCATCTAGCGGGGGACATAAGTTCCACAAATTCGCTTTTGAAATGTTATTAAGGTACCATTCTAAACCAACCACATACTTTGCTGTTTCGGGGCAAAATACCTTACTTTAAAATTTTCAAAACGTTTTCATTATTCTCTGAATTAAGATGTTGACATTGGTTGGACATGTTACACTGCTAATGGACAATTGATTTCTTGGGTTTTTCAAGGTAAATTTTGATTTCAATGATTTTTCAAGACAAAGTTGAAATTGAAGTACTTTCCAAGCCTATACGACCCTGAAAAGCCAAGCTCCATCCTTTGAACAAACCTGAATCTTATCCTGCCAAGTTTGGTTGAAATTATTGTGGAGTTAAAATGTGAAAAGTTAACATATTTCTAGTGTTTCATATTGCACCAAAAAAGTGCGACACATTTGTTGACCCCAGAGTAACGCCATGTACATGTACACACACGTTTCTCCATGCCCCAAGGGTACAATATACATATGCAAGTACCAAGATCTAGGCTTTCTAGTTGACTTTAACATTTTTGAAATTAGGTCAATGTTTCTTATTTTTGATCTCTTCAGTGGGTCCCCTGGAAACTCTGTCCCATCATTTAAGCAAATCTGATTGTCCTCCACCCTTAGAATCTTCCTATAGCTACCTAGCTTGGCTGAAATTTGTTCATCAGTTTTGGAGAAGAAAAAATGTGAAAAATTAACATTTGCCAAATGTATAATCTATTTTTGACCCCAGTGTCATGCATTAATAAAAAAGTGATTCTTCATGCCTAAGAGTGTTTCATTTTTTCAAACAATAAGCCCAACGCCTACCAATATATAAGAAGTTTGATTAAATTGTGTCATATTTTCTGATTTTAAACCCCTTAAGGCACCACTTGTACACCAAATCTAATCATTTGAACAAATTTGAATCCCTTCCCCAGGAAGCTTCTGGTCAAGTTTGGTTGAAATTGGTCCAGTTGTTTTGGAAAAATTACTAAAATGCTCATGATAGATGGTAATTCTATAGGAAAGTCTGTCTTGGACTAAAAATACATTACATCATGTACAACAAGAAGAAATAGGATCAACAGAACAAAGGTTATTGACAAACAAACAATAGGATCAACAGAACAAAGGTTATTGA
>JAUMGZ010010464.1:0-10213 GCA_032359645.1 Pododesmus macrochisma | reverse complement strand
GCATTTGCGCCTAAAAATTATAAATGGCGACTAAAATATTCTCTAAGGGCGCCGTTTTGGCGACTGAGTTTGGTTTGTTAAAATACCGTTTTTGGCAGATTTCATTTTTGCTAATGTTACATGGACGGAAAACAAGAATTTGCAAATATTAAAATTATCTGTACACAATGTCTGAAAATATACCTACTAAATGAGGAAAAAAATAACTTTTTATAAAATGAATAAAATATCTAAAAATGTGTGTTGTTGCTTTTCTTTTAAATGTATGATATTTGGGTCAAATAAGCCCTTTATAGGACGGACTATACTCCCGAGTCATTATCGATCACCCATTTTATTAACGTTTCATTTTAAAACTCTCAACAAAAAGTTCTATGTTATGGGTTATAAAACATACTTAAAACCCAATAGTTCAAGAAATATACAGTAACAAATGCATAACTATGATACTTTCATTTATTTATACATAATATCACCCAATGTCGGCAATACATTTATTTCTGTCCGTGTGTCCTGCGTAACGATTGCATTTTTATTGTGACCGTGTGTGTGCAAATGCTGTGTGTAACCGGAAATTGGCTATTGGCAGTCGCAATAGTTTGCTCAATAAAGTGTTTTGAATGGGCACTCAATGATCCAATATACCTCGATGTAGACGGTAAGTTGAAAATTTAATTTGCTAGCGTTACGGAATTTTTTTCTGTCCAAGCAACCCCATAACGATTGCACAACGGAAAATTACTGAATTTCTTAATTTCGCGGGGATTACCCAGCACGCAATGCAGAAAGCAAGATGGCAGCCAGCGTGGTTGACGACAGTGCCGTTCCTGGACGCTCACATGTACGTATTACACTTGAATACTGATGCTAAAGTTTTCTGTCCTATGAAAATGACGTTAGCAAAGAGTAACGTTAGCACGGGTACTACTGTGTTTGCAAATTCTGATCTAATTTCATGTCTTTTCTCGGTTGTTTACACACGTTTGGGCTACCCGTAATGTAAACCGAAACCGATAGTTGTCGTATATATCTTGTATTAGGTAATGCCATTGCAAACGTTATTTTCGGACAAAAGTTTCTTTGCTAGTGTTACTACAAGGACATGTTTTATATTTGCAAATGTTATAGATGGACGGAATTTGCTGTGCTAGGGTTACGGATGGATGGAATTTATTTGCTAGCGTTACGTTGCTAATGTTATTGTTGGACGGAATGCAGGTTTTAAAGAGAATAACATGCTAAATAATGACTACATACAAATATTTATAGTTGATTAGAATTAAGGAATGTTCAACGAATACATGTGTATCCAGTGACATGTTATTTAACAAGGTGAATATACACAAATGTGTATATTTTGTCAGTGCTATTTGCTAGCGTTATTTTTGGACAACATTTGAACCACAAATGGGCATTTTTTTGCTAACGTTATGTTTGCTAATGTTATTGGTGGACGGAATGAAGGTTAATAAGTTAGAATGTTCTTAATAAATATTAGAAACTGATGATTAAGATTTAGACATGGTTATAACATAAATGATTACCTAGTGACATGTTATTTAGCCAGTTAAATTATTTATTTATGACTGTCATTTGCTAGCGTTATTTTTGGACACCATTCAGTTTTGCTACTGTTATAGACAGTTTGTTCCAAGTTCTATTTTTAATCTTTTTTCTACATTTTGGGGAAATCGAATTCACATAAGATACATGTATGTACTGATATGATATGGGGCCCACCCACTCATTGTTAAATATGCATGCTAATTATCTCCCACCCACACCAGGGGAAATATTTTTGAAATGTGCTGTAAACAATTACAAAACGGCCTCCGGCCCAAACGAAATGCTGTTCAATTTTTATTACAATATTAGACTTGGATTTTTTTTACACTTTGCCTTTCAACAAAATCTTAATTGATGGACAGGGAGTAAATTATTACCAGTTGTTCTTGGGAGGGGGGACCCATCCACTCATTGTTAAATTTGCATGCTAATTATCTCCAACCAACCCCAGGGGAAATATTTTTGAAATGTGCTGGAAAAAATTACAAAACGGCCTCCCGCCCAGACGAAATGCTGTTCGATTTTGTTTTTTTACGATACAGTTTCTTTACTTCCAGGTCCCATCAACTGTGTACAGGCACAACTTGAAAGAAACTAATAAGAAGCGTTATGAAGAGTACCTGGCATTACAAAAAGATAGAAGCAAGGACTACAGGCAAAGAGTAAAAGCGGACCCAGAAAAATTGAAAGAACAAAAAACAAAGGCCAAATTACGACAGAGTAAATTCAGAGAAAACCTCAAGAAAAAGACGGCCAATGCTGAACTTCAGGAATGTTCAACCACAGCAGAAAAAGCGAAAGAAAATCCAAAGGCAAGGACAAGGGCTGAATCATCTAAAAAGCGCAAACAATGGTCCGAGTCGAAAAGGAAATATAGAGCAACTTTGTCATCACAAAAGAAAGTCTGGATCCGACGCAAGGACAACGAAAGGAAAGCTAGAAAGAAGAGTCAGTTGAAAGCTTCACCAGACAAAGGTCAAACAGGATATCGGTCAAGAAAAACTCTATACAACGTCACATCCAAAACAAGAAAATCTCTCCCAACCACACCACAAAAATTCGCGACCGTCATCAAATGTCTCATCAAGAATACAACACCAAGAAAACGGAAAGCCGCCGTGGACATCATGGACTTTGTGAAGGAACAGAAGATTGACGAGGACATGGAACACACAATCGAAGACGCCACACATCAGACACCATTTACATGTAACCAAGAACCAGAACTAATAAGGAAAAACTTGGTCACACGCATCAAACAAAAGTACATACAAGCCACACCAAAGACTGACATTCTAGCAAAGAATTTCTACATGAGGGGAGACATTTCGACGCCACTACCTCAGAAGAGATACGCCAACAAATATGGGCCTGGCTATGTTATGCAAACAACCTTGATAGCAGCATACAGACTGTTCAAAAAAGAACACACAGAAATTAAGATGGGATTTACAAAGTTCACAACTCTCAGGCCAAAGAATGTTAGACTCCTGACACACCGCCATTGGATATACTGTGTATGCACAGTATGTCAAAATATCACTTACAAATTAAGAGCTCTTAGAAGATTTATGACAGGAAAGACCCCCAAAGATTTCGACGAACTACTGAATGTTGTTATGTGCCGCAAGAGTGATGCACAACGTTTTCACGACGCCCAATGCATATTTCAGTTGTGCGAGAAATGCAAAGATTTGAGATTAAATGACCACCTCGGAACAAAAGAAAAAGACACAATGGTTACCTGGAATCACTGGGAGAGAGTGGTTGAGGATGGGAAGGCAAGAAGAGTCCTGAAGAGCAAGCGAGAAAGGGTATCAAATATGATCAAGGAGTTTCAGTCTGATGTTGATTCACCTGTGCAAGGCACCAGCTTTGGCGAACACTTGTTTGTTGGGCAGTGGCAGCAGAGGCAGTTTGCAGAAGTGAAGAAAAACCTGCCCACAGACTGTGTCCTGCTTACACTGGACTTCGGCAAAAATCGAGCCGTCAGATACCAAGATGAGGCCAAGTCTGTGTTCTTCACTGCTCGACAAATAACAATCCACCCTGTTGTAGTCTTCTATCACTCGCCCAATGTTCCTGATCTGATTGTGAGGAACTCCCTGGTATTCCTCAGCGACGACAACAACCACGACTATCACGCTGTAGACCATTTCTTCAAGAAATCTGTAGAGTTCCTGGAGGGAGAAGGGATAGCATTTTCAAAACTGGTCGTCTTCTCAGATGGTTGTGCATCACAATACAAGGGCAAGGGGTCGTTTGCGGATCTTAGCCTGAAAACTATTCTAATCGAGAGAAATTTTTTCGGATCCGATCACGGAAAATCAGAGTGTGATGGAGAGGTGGGGTGTGTGAATAAAGCTGTGGACATGGCCATACTGGGAAGAAAGGCGGTTGTGTCGGACGCGGATGACATGTACACATGGTGCTCTACAAATCTCTGTTTGAATGATGTTGGCTCCAAGCGACGATTCTTCCTTGTGAAGCCAGGTGATATAAACAGAAATAGAGAGGTCACAAACGTCGCAACACTTCAAGGTTGTCGAAAACTGCATCAGGTGGTCAACGTTCCTAATTCCCCATACAAGCTTTTAGTAAAGAAGCTGTCCTGCTACTGTGTGCTGTGCAGCAATGGCCAGCCAGAAGACTGCCCTAACATATCCTATACTGGAGCTTTTGTACCACGAAGTTTGAAGCCAAGGAAGTCTCTGACATCAAATGACTCCAAGGCCACACTAGCCACCAGATCTAAGACTACACCGGCATCCACATCAAAGACCAAAACGTTGTCAAGATCCAAGACCACACCAGCCTCCATATCCACGACAAATCTACATTCACCATCACAGAAGCTTTGGGAAAAAGTGTCTTCTTGTCAGATATATGATGACTTGCAGCAAACGATAGCACAAACTGAACTAGAGGCTCTGCCAATGCTGCCTGAAGTAACATTTCTCACCAACAAGAAAACCATCGACAGAACTGCTCTAGGTTTGATACCAAAAGATCTGCTAGCCCTTGGGTTATATCCGTGCAATGTGTATGGTGATGGCAATTGCTTGCCAAGATGTGCTAGTCTGCTGGTGTATGGACATGAAAACAATCACCTAGAGATGAGAGCTCGGATTATCGATGAGCTTGTCAGGCATGAAGACACTTACTTGGATGACAATTTCCTGACAAATGGATGCAATTCTTCTGCTCATGACAATGTCACTGTACAGTTTGCAATGTTCTCTGAAAAGTATTATACACAGAAGTTGTCTGATGTGGCTGTGCAGAGAATTTTCTGAGCGGAGGTTCTTGATCTGTGTCGGAGTGGTCGGTATATGGGTGCATGGCAGATGGCGGCCTTGGCCAATGTTCTTAAAACAGAGATTGTTTCTGTGTACCCCCTGTATGGTGGAAAAACGATTAGGAATGACCTGCACAGAAGATTCCCACCATTTCGTGTGAGTGAACTGGACCAGGCCAAGGAGGTTTACATTATGTGGAGCAACGTAAATGGAGCCAACATTCCAGAGAGCGATTGGCGACCAAACCACTTTGTGCCTCTTCTGAAGACTGCCCCAGATGAAAATCTTCCTAGTCCTGATCAATCCTACACCAATGAAGTTGAAGCGCTGTCCCCATTGTTCGATTTGGACGATGATGAACACGACTCCTTCATTGTCAACACCAGCATGGTGAACATTATAATTCAAGAGCTTGGCGATGATCAAATGCACGAGGTAGACGACCAGGTCACCATTGCTGACCGGATCACCACTGATGATCAGATGCACGAGGTAGACGACCAGGTCACCATTGCTGACCGGATCACCACTGATGACCAGATACCCGGATCACCACTCCTGACCTCGTCACAGTCCGGATCACCACTCCTTACATCGTCCCCCAGTGCTATGAAGTAAGTACATTGAGAATATTTGTTTGGTTTTTAGTGGATATGGAATATATCTCATCGAGAAGTGATACAATTGAATATTTTCATCAGTGCTATGCGCTCATAAAAATGTTAAAATTGTATCACTTCGAGTTGAAATATATTCTATATCCACTAAAAACACAATTTTTCTTTTTATTTTATGATAATTGATGATGAAGTAATATAACTATTTGGTGTCTTCATACCTGTTCACACACAGATGAATCTGTGTAAATGTAATTGTTTATTACACAATGTCAGATAATGACAATAAGTCTTATTTGTTAAATTTACGGAATACGGAACTATACAATGCTTGTTTCCGATCTAATAATATTCCCATTACGTATTTCTTTATATATATAAACGTGTGTAGCATAACATGAAACTAGGAAAATGACGTCATTTATCTATATCACTCACAGTGTGGGTGATATGGATTATATCTCACTGATTGAACTCTGTATCTCATCGTTTAGATTTAAATAACAGGGAATCCCAGATGTTCATTAACACTTTATTCAATCCCATACATTATGCACATGATCTACATATCTGTCCGTTTGATTCCAGATGAAATTAAGTTTTTTTCTGTTTGAAAGAATTGTCTGTATTAGATAAACTATCAATGTGATCTGTTATGCATTCCAGCCGGTCCTGTCCCAACATGGAGGTTCCAGACAATGTAACTGGAGAAGACGAGGCTGTGATGACCAATGCAATTTTGCAGTAAGTATGCTTAATGTAAAACTAGTAATTCTCCTTATATATTACAGTGAATGCCCTAATTGCACAGTAAAAAATACATACAGTACATTTTTGAATTTGGAGTGTATGATATGCCTTTTATGTTCCAATAAATTAAACAAGAGGCCCAATGGGCCTTAACGGTCACCTGAGTGTTCCAATTGTATATGAAAGTCTATGATTTATTAGGGCATTTACCGTACTTTAAAGAAATACATTTATTGAAGAAATTCCAAGAGAGCAAGTCTAACTTAAGATATATGTTAATGATGCAATTTGTGTGGACAGTCGGTTTACTTGAAATTCAGTTCTGCACGACATTTCTTCCATTACAAAGTTTGCAAATTTCATGTTCATCGGCTTTGAATCACCTAATATGCTTTGTTTTCTACCAATTATTTATTATATATATATTTCCTGTCTTTTTGTCTATCTGGCTATAGATATTATGAATTCGCACATGCATTCACATACTTTTCGACAGATTTTCTCCAAATTTGGTTGGAACATTTCTTGGGTCACTTGACTTCAAATACTGTGCTATATAAATTGTACGCAAGTCACCCTAAAAAGTGTGGGAAACAAGCGCATATATATATATATATATTTATGTGAAAACCAAACACATAAACTCTCTTTTCTTTTTTAAATTATCACTAAATAAGCACAATTCTGCATCTTCATCTTAATGTCTTTTGTACGCACATGTATGTCTATAAGTGTTTTTGTCAACAGTTACCGGGACAGGAACATATGTTTCTGTGACGCATGGCTTAGAGGTATTTCCTGCAGTCGTAAGTGATTTTATTTATGCATGGTTTATTTATTGTTTATTTACAGAAAGCACAGGGCTCGACAAATCTCATCTCCATATTTAACCTGTATACTTTTGTCTGGACTAGTAAGTCTTGTGACAATCAAGTATGCATACTTTACAATATAATGGCTATTTGGTAGAGGGGGGGGGGTTGCAATACCTGGTTTTGTGACTAGTTTAAATAGCTTTCAAAATAATTTGTCAAGCCCTTCGTGATTTGTTTTATATTTATTTGCAGAATTTGTTATTACTTTTTCCTTAATCTCTGATATCTGTCAGACGCCATGGCATGCTCTCTGAATTGTTCATGTTAATTAAAAAAAAACTGGTTTTCAGTGTCAAATTAATATTATATTATTCTTAATCATCTTTTAAAACCTACCAGTGTTACACTGTATCCTCCCCACTTCTCGGGGAGACTCAAAATGACTGTTTATGAGCCGTAAAACCCCAATCCAATCCTTAACAGTATAATACATAATGGGTAAATGCTTTAAGAGTCTATTTATACCCAGAGTTTCCAGATGGTCGTTGCTTAATCACAATATTAAGTTGTTAATTTGATAAAATCTCTAAAGGAACATGTATGTTCATGTATACTAGTACTTTACTATGTTGATAGATGTACATTATGGAACAGAAGGTTACAAATTGTTCTTAAGTCCGTATCATTGTATAGATATTTCAGTTACACATTCTGAAGCAGGGGCACTGGGATATTGACCGGTGTGTATGTAGTATGTCACCCTATTCACACATTATTCATTGTGTTTTAGGTTACATCTGATTCGCCTTTGGCTGTCGCTTATTTCATGCCGACCAAGGGAAAGCGCAAGAAAGGAAAGCCTCTGAAGTTTACAGGAGATGGCGAGTCCTACCGTGCTGACCGTGCTGACATTTTGAAGGTTTTGGCCGAGCCAGGAATTGAGCTGGTCGGGTCCAGATTGTTTTACACATTTCCACACATGTAAAAGTAACTGGTTTCCATGTGTTGGTCATTGAATTGGTTAACATTATATATGCTCAGTTTTAATAGTTATAAGTAAAACTATACATGTACATGCATGATTATTCCATTGGTTATTCTGTGTATTACTGTGAGCTGATGTGGGAAGTTGACATAGCTAGATAACTCAGACTGTAAGATCATTATGTAACTTTAGGTTAATTGGACAAATCGCTCTGAACACACAAGCAAGCGCACACAAAGTGATTATAATTACTGTAGTTACATGATAGTTTGTTAAAATCTTCATCCATGTCGAGTCCATATACGGTATGGCATCAAACAGCAAAATAGTTTACATGATGGCGAGATACTGTAGTATGTGTGTATTGTTCGCACTTGATGCTTGGTGTTCGAGCAGGTTGAGATACTGTAGTTATTTGAAGTGTGTATTGTTCACACTTGATGCTTGGTGTGAGAGCAGGTTGTGATGCTATAGTATGTGTCCCATGAGTGAGTGGGTCAGGATGGAAAATTCAGTCAGATGTTGTTGAACCTGTGCTTTACTGAGAATGTGTTCATTGGCAATTTTTCTCAAGACAATCAGACATTTTAGGAAGAAGTAATGCAATTGATGGCTTGAATCTTGCACAGTTTGAAGACAAATTTCATCCTGTAGTCTTGATGGTGGCTTCAGGAGTCAGTTACTTAGGAACTTAGCTGTCTCTTTCTGTGCATGACTTTTAGTCTTCATCTCCTGAAATGTCTGGTTTAGTTGTGTGTATGTTGCTAGCCTTTTTATTTTTAAACTGTATGTTGATATATATATATATATAACAATGTACCAAATAAAGCTTAAGTAGAAATTATTTTTCTCTTTTTATAATTTTCTAAGCCATACGTATACACTATATACAAATGGAGGGAATATAATACACTGTTGGATGTGTAGTTATATATATTAACTATGACAACATCAGCACATAATGACTATTGGAATGTTCTTAACATGTTTGGAAGTCAGAATTGCTATGCAAGAGGTCTTGTGCTGCACAATTGATACATTTCTTGGGATGACCTGTCTTTTTGGATTGATGCTGATTATCGGTCTTGTGTACCAGTACTTTACACTGGACAGATGTAGTACAGAACCAAGTCATAAGTCGTAATGGAGATTTAAAAAACACACTGAAATATACATTACATTATTTTCCGTCCTAATGTAACACTAGCATTGATTTTCCGTCCAAGTGTAACAATAGCAAAAAATAATAAGATAAGCAGATAATTAATACTTTTTAAAAGTTTCTGATTTATTTCTTTAATTTTATTTCTTGAAGTAACTCTGTTGGGCATCTTTCAGTTCATTTCAAACCATATGGAGTCTTTAATTTGTATATTAGAAGAAAAAATATTTTGTTTATGGCCATTT
This sequence comes from Pododesmus macrochisma, assembly GCA_032359645.1. Taxonomy (NCBI): domain Eukaryota; kingdom Metazoa; phylum Mollusca; class Bivalvia; order Pectinida; family Anomiidae; genus Pododesmus; species Pododesmus macrochisma. The sequence goes on along the minus strand of JAUMGZ010010464.1, from coordinate 774 downwards.
TTTCTGTCTCCATATTATTCATTTTTTTCCTTCTAATTTCTTGATTTTATGATGACAATTTTGGTCATATTTTCTTCATATATATACCTAGTAATTATTTAACTGTATTTCATGTCTTGAATTCTTCCAAAATATACATAATATTTGAAAATATATTTCATGGCGACGACTTGGGATTTTCACATGGTGGTATATTTTTAAACAAATTTACTTTATGAAAAAAGAGATTTGTCTCCAAAAAATTGTTTTCAGACATATGAATGTTTAAGTCAACTGTATACTGAAGGAAAAGCAAGAAAAGTGAATACAATTTTGAACAACTTCACGGGACATTAAATTGAATTTTCCGTCCATGTAACACTAGCAAAAATGAAATCTGCCAATTGTATATCCTCAAATAATTGATCAATTTGTTTCTCAAATGATTTTATGATAAACTGTTATTTTATCATTATTTGTGTACGTACTTCACTCTACCCTTGTCTACTGTAGATTTCAGTATTTGAGGGTTTTTGTTTGTTGCATTTTTCTCTAATTCAAATACATATATGATATTAGATTATCAGTGGTATTATATAAAGTAATAACGACATGTAAATGTATCAGTACATTTTGCAAACCCCACATTTATCACAATACATTTATATATGTCTATGTTGTTATGCAATTTGTGTAACAATATTATGTGAACATGTGTATCTCCTGACTGATTAGTCAGAAGACTTAAAGTGAATAAAATTTGAAACTAGTCTGTCCGCCACATTTACTGTTTCC
>JAUMGZ010010453.1:0-10214 GCA_032359645.1 Pododesmus macrochisma | reverse complement strand
CCCCCCCCCCCCCCCCCCCCCCCCCCCCCCCCCCCCCCAGACTTCTAGAGACAATTCATAGACAAACTGTGATTATTCAAGGTAAAAGTCCTAGATACACAGAGACAATTAAAGGTAAAAAAACCTCAATAAACTAAAACTCTTTCATAAACTATAAGACATTTAGATATAAAACCCTAAGTTAAACTGAGCAAATTTAAGATACAATTCTGTGATACAGTGAGAGGTCAAACTCTTACTAAATGACATAATCAAAGGTAAAACTACTACTAGTAGATAAACAGAGACAAATACAGGTAAAACTCCTGGATGAACTTAGACAAAAGTAAAATCTTAGATAAATTGAGATAAGTAATGGTAATATTAAAAGAGTATAAACAAGTTTGCCATCATGAGTAACAAGACACAAACATCATATAAGAATATTATTTTGTTCCTCAGGCATTGGGTCAGCCCATACAGGATCGTTATCGTGAGTCATTAGAGAGACCTGCAGCCTTTGACGCCTTGGGTTCCTCCATACAGCATGTCAGAAAATTCCTTGATTTGTATAAAAACAAGGTATGTCTCATTTTAATATGTAATAATAACATTTTCAAATTTATTTCCAGGTTTTCAGTTAACTAGTTTGAAGAATTTGTCTGTGTTAGTGTGTCATAAAATTGATAGGACATGTTCTATATTTTGTTCTCTAAATAATACATAGTATTGGCAGCAAAATCTGTAGAAGAAATCTCAATTATTTATTTATCATTTCTAGACCACTAACGATCATTAAAACAAACAGATACTTATATATGTATTTCCTGTTTACTCAACAAATTTATTTAATGAAATACTTTTCGTTGACAGGATGAAAAATATGTTCATATTGAAGCTAAAGATGTAGAAAAGGTTGAAAAATGTCTGAAAGAAAAAGATGAATGGTATAACAAAAAACTGAACCAGCAATCAAGTCTAAAGAAATGGGAAAAACCACTGGTTATAGCATCACAGATCTACGAGACAAAACAGGTGAGTTAAAATATCTCAGATCTTAAAGAAAAAAGGGTGAGTTAAAATATCTCAGATCTTGAAGACAAATCAGGACAGTTACACAACATCACAAATCTTAGAGACAAAACAGGTGAGTTGAAACAACAGATCTTAGAGACAAAACAGATGAGTTGCAAGGCTAAAGCTGTACATGTTGATGTGTTGTATGTTGTTAAAGATTCCCTGATTATGTCTTAGTTTTGTGTATTTGAATGTTTTATACAAAAAGTATATAAAAAGCAGGGGACACAAGGAGTTTACCCTCATTAACTCCCTTTATTAGGAATTATAAGTCACTCAGACATGACACTTAATATAAATGTGTTGTAATTGTTTGAGGAGATACTTTTGACCTACATTTTCCTGCTAAATTACCTTAGTTTTGACTTTTATTTTGCAAGAGAATATATAAACATTTTCATGTTTTTTAACAAGTTCAAACATTATTTATTCATCTTGTAATTGTGTATTTTTTCTCTGCATATAGTCATTAGAAACCACATGCAATCCAATTATGAACAAACCCAAGCCAAAAGTGGAACCCCCAAAGGAAGAAAAGATGGAAGGAGAAAAGAAGGAAGGCGAGAATAAAGAAAAGAAGGAAGGCGAGAATAAAGAAAAGAAGGAAGATGTAAAAGAAGAGTCTCCAGCATCACAAACAGAGGCTGCCACATCGGCTAGTAAAGCAGAAATGGATATAGATTGATGTTAAAGACTACATATCACCTCCAACACATCATGCTCTGTGACTGCAGCATTAATTACACTAATGTTATTGACATTATGTTACAATAGTCATTTCTTGTGTCAATAAACTTAAGAACAAGCATGAGTAGGTCTCGAAAGTAAAAACAAATGTCAGGGTGTGCAAATCGTGACACATTTACTTGGACACTAACTTTTGACGAACCTTTAAGTTTGATGCGTAATAACCTGCCATTCTTAAAGCAATTTCTTCTTCTGGATATCGTCCAAATTGATTTTAAGCTTGTACATTTTATTTACAAATTTAATTTGGATGGGTTCAAAGGAAGAATGCAATTTTCTATCTAACATAATTTGGCACATATATGTGTTGGATTTTTGTCAAACTTGAGTAATGTTTTGATGTAAATTATTGGGCAAAATGTAACTGTGATCACAAGCTCTGTTGTTTGTATTTATTAATTGAGTTGCTCAGGTGAGCTGTTCTGATCAACATGTATTTGTCGTCATCCATAAACAATTTTATATCACTACTCTACCAAATGTAACAGACATTTTCAATAAACCTTCATATATTGTATACCAAGGACTTGTAGTAGGTCCTTGACGAAATTGGTTTCACTCAAATTCCAGATTTGTTCTAATGATGAAATTTGAATTCCTAGGCGTGCCACTGTTGGATTAAAAAAGAGGAAAATTAACAATACTCAAAAAATCTTGTTCTACACTTCAAAAATTGTTAGAGTCATACATTTCCAAAATGGTCACCATCATAGGCATTTAGTATTACATCAATTTATGTTAAATCTTTATTCATTTCTCATTAATTAAATGGGGTTTTCAGTTATTTTATGCTATTAAGTGTTGAAAAATCCAACATGGGTGTCAATATGTTTTTTTATTACCTCAGGACAAAGATCTGGGAACAAATTAGACTTTCACTATTAAGACTCACTACCTAATTTTTTTAATTTGAATGTGTAATACTTGGAGCTTTAAAAAGGGTTAACAACAAATAGGTTTTAATGAAATCTGGTTGATTCAAAGTTTATTTTTACTAAACCTGATTTACTCAAAATCAATTCAAAAGTGCAGAGCAACAAAACCTGTTCTGGATGTCTTATTAATATTTAAGTATTTCTATGTATGATTGTGATCAAGTCTGTTTCGAATGATAACCTACACGTTTATCAGCATAAATGGCTAGCTGTGGTACTTCATACATTGCAGTGTGCATAGTGTGTCAAGTTAGCATTGGTTACAGTAAGATGCTAGTACAATGTTTACAAGCTGACCTTCAACTTTACTACAGTCATCAGGAGCTTGATTACATACAAACTGTAATTGTGGGTTAATCAGTTATGTTTAACCCTAGGGATTGGATGGATACATGAATTCGTATTTACAAATACAGGAACTTAAAACCAGGTTGTTACAGATGATTGTTCTAGATTGTTAACAGCTGTTTATTTGTTGTACAAGAACTAAAGTTGTATCATTGTAAACACAGCTTCATTTTTATGAGCTGAATGGATTCACACATTCTTGTTACGTCGGAGTGTATAATGGGGATTCTCATTTATGTCAGTGGAAGCAGTAAAACAATTATGTTTGTGTGGTTTTGAAGGTTAAGTACCACATATTATGTCACTTCATCAATTAATTATTACCATAGCTATTTATTACCTGCTGACGTGATCTGTTTATGATATTTCTAGTCGTGTAATATTTTATTGATACATTACTAACTAATTATAAGGTCACTAACTAATTATAAGGTCACTATCATACAAATTCTGAAGGCTCAGAAGTTTTATAGTGACTAATACATCACTCTTGTTCTTCATCAATATTTAATGGACTGCATTCCCAATTATTATGCTTCTAAGTTACAAAATTAGTCGGTCACACTTTGCATTAGACTTTTTTGTCAACTCTGTTTTCAAGGGTGTGCTAGTCCCATAAACATGAAACTTTGTGGTTGGTTTCTACTTGAAGAGCTTTACAAGCAAGTCAAAAGTAGGTCACTTAACCTATAGTGACCTAGAGTTTCCACTTCATTAGATTTCACTAAATTTTACTTTACACTCTGTTTACAAGGTTGTGCAAGTTCCACAGGTTTCAACTTCTTGTGTGTGGTTCTTTTGAAGAGTATTACAACCAGAATCAAAAGAAGGTCGTGGCTATCTATTGTGACCTAAATTTTTCTGCTTTATATATTTCAGTTAGTCGGTGTTTAATTACTACACTTTAATATTCCTGATATATATTTTCTTCTTCATTGAATGTCACTGAACTTTGTTTTTTAACACTATTTTAGAATCGATAACTCCTAGTTATGAAACTTTATGTACGAATACAGTTTTAGAGGTATTACACAGTAAAAACAAACACAGGTCACCTACATTTGCCTCTTGTGGGTAGATTTCAGGTTTACATCCATTTCTACAGAGCTATAAGTCACAAATGTGAAACTTTATGTATGTTTACAGTTTGATAAATATTTAACATTGAAATTAAAGTCATGTCATTGTAACCAATATTTTCCACTTGAGTGACTTTGAGCTAGATTTCCACTTCTGTGTCTTTGTCAAGACTTTCAATTAGCAAGGGCACGTGCATGTTTTACACTCATTCTCTAGTTTTCATTTTTGTGTAAGCATTCTGTTGTTAGATGATTGTTACATAATTATGTTTATTGCATTGTTTTGTAAATGAGAAATGAAAGGGAATAAATAAAAAAAAATGCTTCGTTAAATCTAGTTTTCAAGCTATTATATCTGGACCCAACATTAAATCTAATTTTCAGTCTATATATCTGAACATTGAACAAATTTGTCCCAAGCATAGGTACCTGTAACAATCATTTTTGGAGTGAACGTTGATATTGACCCATATTTATAAATTATTTATATCAAAAAATTTATTTTAAAAATTATTGTTCCTGAACCAAATGGCCCCAGAGTTTCTATTTATGCAAACATTAAGCTCCAAACCATCTAGTTTTTAAGAAGATTTTTGAAATTTTGTCATACTTTCCCACTTTGGCACCTAGTGGTTGGAGGCTTAGCCCCATCTTTGAAAAAATCTTAATTCTTTCCCCTTTTGGATATTTTGTTCCAAGTTAGGTTAAACTTGGGTCAGTGGTTTTTGAAAATGTGACAAGCTGGCATATTTGTTATAGTGTTAACATGAGATCCAAAGTGTTTAACCTATTTTCCCCCTCGGATATTTGCTTTGAGCAAACTTGGTTCTCCATGCCCCAAAATTACTTTATATACACCCCCCCCCCCCCCCTTAATTATCCATGTCCCAAAGTTGACACAATGCACACATATTAATAAAATGTTAAAATTCTTTAACTTCACAACCCAATGACAACCAATTCCAAGCCCATCCAATGAACAAGTATGAATGCTTTGCCTAATTGATAAATCCTGCCAAGTTTGGTTAAATTGGGCCATTATTGAGAATCCAAAAAGTGAAAATTCCAAATATTTGGTATGTTGAACTTTTGCTTCAAAATGAGTAACATTTTATGGCTTCAAAGACATCTTGAATAAACTTGGAATCTTTTTTCAATGTTCATCTGGATGCAGCATAACTATTATTTCAATAGTTTTGAGGAAAGTTTGAATATGACGCTTATTTAAATTTCCTCTCAATTGTAAGAGGGTGGTCAAAGAACTATGTACGGTACGTGTAAATAATGCTTTTAGTCACTCCGGTAGCTTTCAAAGCAGCTTAGAGGTCATGTTCAAGGTCAGTCTTTAAGGAATTGGTCAAAGAACTAAGCTATAAGATAATACTTAAACCCTCCCAGATAACCATGGTCACAGGCAAGATTATTCTTAAATTGTCTTCTTATCATGAACCAAGAAGTTAGCACTTGTTTTTGAGATAGCATTCAAGGTCTATTAGAAGTCGTGGTCAATAACCCAGAGAGGCCTCATTTTGGACACCACAGACGGAGAAGAGGGCCTAAAAAGCATCTCATGAGGATACCAACTAGGTAAATTTTACAAGAAGAAGCAATTAGAAGAGCACACTTATAAAACAGTAATACTTAAAGTTATACCCCCTGGTTGTGTCCTCATTTTGAACTGAACCCAGGGCAAAACATGACACAACAGAGTATTTTGAAAAGGCGTCTCAATAGAACCGAAATAGTCCTGCCCTAGGCTCAAAACTTGTGTATCATTTTGAAATTCAACTTGTCATATCTTGTTTTGATAGTGGTTTACATGATGTCCCTACAACTCAGGTCAAGGTTATGAAAGAGACTGTGTCTACTTGTGATAATGTGCACTTATGGAGACTTTATAGTGTGGTCTCACTGAAATATCACACCGCAGATATAATTACATGATACTTCACTCTGTCACAATATCCTGACACTCAGCCAACCAATCCTCCTTCCCTGAAAATATGAGCGCTTAGCAGGGAGCGAGAAGATGACCTAATTTTAGCTTATAAGGTTTGAAGCAGCCATGATTCAAATCCCCATCTACTGGTTAACTGACCGGTTGTGGCCTCAAAACCTCCAAACACAGCATATTTTGACCAAGGGTCATGACTTTAACGAATTTCTCCATGCACCAAAGTAAAATGTAGTTCACATTTTCTTCTTTTTTATCCCATAGTGGTGCACCTCTTGGCCAATCCCCCTTATTTGAGCAAGAGACCCATTAGGCCTTAAAGTTCATCTGGTTGAAGTCTGCCCAGTAGTTTCAGAGGAGATCTTGTTTAAAGGCAAACTGTAAAATTTTCTCTTTTTGGCCCGCCCACCTGTCCCCTGTGGGGTCAGAGATTTTATTTGTACAATCTTGAATCCCCTTCCTCTAAGGATGCTTCCTGCTAAATTGGGTTAAAATCTTCCCAGTATTGTTTAAAGGCATACTGTTAAATTTAACCCTTTTGGCCCTGCCCACCTGTCCCTGGGTTGTCAGAGACCTCATTTGTACAATCTTGAATCCTCTTTCCCCAAGATGCTTTCTGCCAAATTTGGTTGAAATCTGCCAATAGCCTCTTTGGAGATGTCGTTTAAAAGCATACTGTCAAATTTTCCTCTTTTGGCCCCCCACCTGTCCCCTGGGGGGTCAGAGACTTCCTTTGTATAATCTTGAATACCCTTGCCCTAAGGATGCTTCCTGCCAAATTTGGTTGAAATCTGCCCAGTAGTTTCAGAGGAGAAGTCGTTTAAAGCAAAAAGTTAAAGACGGACAGGATTTGTCTGAGAAAAGTCCACCTTGGACTAAAAAGTCTGAATTCCCATCTTGCAAGGAAGCTTCCTACCAAGTTTTGCTAAAAATGGTACAGATGTTTTGGAGAAGAGGAAAATGTGAAAAGTTAACAAAATATTTGCTTAGCTTTGCCCTCGGGTCACACTTTTAACAAACATGGTTTTCCATGCCCAAAGGTTACTACATCTGCAAGCTTTCAGCTTTTAGCCTTCCACTTTTTGGCCCCTTAGTGACCTAGTCAAAACATTTGAACAAATCTGAATCCCCTTTCGAAAAGGATGCTTCCTACCAAGTTTTGGAGAAATTGAGAATCATTGACCTAGATATGGTATGCAACACTACGCCATCCTATGATATACTGGTACTACCACTCCAGCTTGTTATTCTGCATCAAATAGCATACAAGATGCAAAGTAGGTCACAGTGAATCATAAACTTTAATGACACATTGATACAACCCAGTCCTGGTTACTATGTGTGACCTTGCAGAATTCCATGATATACTTGCTACAACACTGAAGTTTATGTTCCTACATCATACAAGATATGCTCTTGACAGAGACAATAGTGAACTAATTGTATTGCATGGAACTACCTCATACCATGATGTACAATGTACTACAACACCAAGTTTAATCATCCTGCATCATAAAGCCTAGCAGATATGCTTAAGACAGAAATGGAGAAAACCTACATTCATATTTATGTCACAGGTAAACGACTAATAAACTAACTAACAGACAGATGGACATAACTATAGCTAAACAAGAGAAATGCATAGTGCAGCAGAAAGGATAATACCTCCATATAACAATCTCATCTGAAGAGAGATGAATAGGGCAGCAGTCTTAAACCTGCATATTTGATAGAATTAAAGTAAAACAAACAAGCTGTTTCGCTTTCAATAAAGAAATTTTTATTTCATAAATTGCAATTATCATAAAATTTTACAAATGAAGGCAATGTTTGCAACAAAATGTCTGCACAAAAGAAAGAAAATAAAGCAAAAATGTAAATCCACTGACCTTTGGACAGAAATATTTTGCTAATCATGTGACATTGTGTATATTGTGTAAAAATGTTTATCAAGTGACATTGTGTATATTGTGTAAAAATGTCTGTCAGAAATATTAATCAGGTGACATTGTGTATAGTGTAAAAAAATGTCTTGTCAGAAATGCTAGTCATGTGACATTGTGTAAACTGTATCAAAATGTTTGTTAGAAATGTTAATCATGTGACATTGTGTATAATGATGAGAATGTCCGTCAGAAATGTTAACCATGTGACATTGTGCATACTGTATCAAAATGTTTGCTAGAAATGTTAATCAAGTGACATTGTGTATGGTGTATGAAAATGTCTGTCAGTAATGTTATAACTGACCTGTATCCAAATGTAGGTACTCATAGCAAATGCCAAGTTTTAAGTCTTTTAGTTTGTGGGAGTTCAAGATGAATTCAAATTCTACCCAAATTCTACTTAAAGCAGAAATATAGGTTAAAACACATCAATGATGGGCAGTGCTCCCAAAGCTGTTACCTCATCAATGTATTCCTAAAGCTTGTAACTTCATCAATGTGTTCCTAAAGCTTGTTACCTCATCAATGTGCTCCTAAAGCTGTAACCATTTGTAAATGTTTATGGCAACTAATAGTTCCTGAGCGATAAATGTTATTAGAAGTCAAAAATTCAATATACCATTACTTGACTGAACACACACAATAATTGTTATAAGTCTGTACTTAAGTATTAACATGTAATGCCACTAATTATTATAATATAGCTGTAAGCATTAACACTATATAAGATTGTTAGCATAAAAATGTAAAATAATGTTCAAGTTCAAGTGTTGAATTATTGCACATGACCCCAACTGTGTTATTCTGAGTAAACCATCCATAAACACTCCAATCTTTACTTCTCGGATTTCTTCTTGGATGACCTAAACAAAAAATAAACAATATTATATTCAACATTTAGCTAACAACAACAGATTATATGTAAATGCTTCTTAATTGATACATGTATATGCAAAATGTTTTATTTCAATGCAAGAACACTAAGTAAACCTTTTTTTTCTTCTTTTTTTTTTAATATGTACATAATATGGTGCCATCTTGTATAATGAGAATCATTAAACAGTAATGCTATATTATCAACTATAATCCATTCTCATTAATTAATTCTCAAGGCCAACACAAAAAGCCTGATGTTTATATTATTTTGGATGAATTTAGTAATTAGAATGAATTTATTATAGTCAAGAATACACCATTCTGGTTTCTCAACCATCACATATCTACACATAATTACATGTACAGACAAGAAAGTCTTCTAGTTTTAATGGCTGCATTGTGACATCATAAACAAATAATGTGCACAATACATGACTTCCTCTCATTAATTTACCAGTTCTCCTATACTTTGAGAGAAGCTTAAGTTACTCCACTTGGCAAAAGTATGTTAACACATGAAAGCTGCAAGGAATGTTCAATATTGATAACTGTATTTATGACATACTTTTTCTTGGATTTAGGTGAAGTTGACTGGAACACACTACTGGCAGCCATGAGATTCTCTATGTATTGTCCTAACACCTGATTCTCAGACTTCAATTTCAGGTTTTCTTCCTTAACTGAATCCACACGAGACGACAAATCTACAGCAAAACAATCATTCAATAGTCATGTAAACAATTCAGTTATACAATGAAGGTCACACTACAGACAAGTGCATACTGTTTCGCACTTGCTATCCATCTCTAATGGGTACTAAATTTGTATTATTTTTGACTCTGTGCGCAGTTGTTACTTACATATACTGAAGGTGTGCATGCGTAATTTTGGAGTGTAATTCTGAAGAAAATTACCTAGGTTGCACTTAGTCAATTTTTCAGCATTGATCTTCCATAGGTTACTATCCATTACATACACTGTCAAATCTTTTTCAACATTTTCTGTTAATTGCTTTGGCAATTGCACATTTGCTGCATATATACATATTGAAGGTTTGCATGTGGAATTTCGTGGTTGGCTGATTATTTAAGAATCAAGAGCAGTTAGAAAACAGCAAAAGTCACCCTTTTTATGATGAATAGTTTTATATATTAATTCTCAAAGTTTCTGTCTTTACAAAATACCGGTAGATAATGCTATAGTTAACTTAGAAGAAACCTATCTTTGTCATCTATAATTTTCAAATAAAGAAGAAATGGCTATATTCAATCCA
>JAUMGZ010010452.1:0-19372 GCA_032359645.1 Pododesmus macrochisma | reverse complement strand
CTAAAACTTAATCTTGAAACAGTAGAAACAGTACTGAGGGTTTTCACCTAAAACTTAATCTTGAAACAGTAGAAACAGTACTGAGGGTTTTCACCTAAAACTTAATCTTGAAACAGTAGAAACAATACTGAGGGTTTTCACCTAAAACTTAATCTATTAAAGATAATCTTGATAAGTCATTGTTTTGAAAGCAAATGAGCATATATTGATTGTGTGCAGTTATATTCAATTTGGGCAGCTGGAGTATTTAATCATTAATTGACCAATAAATATATATAAGGGCGTGGTGAAGTCGTCAATCAATGATAGAGGGTAAACCATCCTCCCCACCCACACTACAGTATATAAATAGTAGTGATAACACAGAGTCATTGACACTGTTAATTACTATGTACACACCAGATCACACAAAGGCAGTCTTAGATAACGCTAATGCAGTCCAGAATCGTGATGATACAGGGATGACACTATGTTTATAAACATGGCCAGTTAGTGTAGGCCGGGGACAGTAGGTGCAGACATGCAACATCTTTTAAAAATGTGATGTAAATGTTACTGATGTCAGTGGTGGGCTCTTAGGCAAAACATAAAAATATATGTGTATTTCAAGTAACATAACCCCAAATAGGGTAGGCTACCTGAAACACTTTGTTCTCTAGTTTGGCCTTTAACCACTCCCAAGAAAGAATACAGGAAAGAATCCAAAAGACAGATGTAAAATAAGTTAAACTGGTACTTGTATATTTATTGTCAATAGTTGATTTTCTGATAACACCAGTGTAAGATGTGAGTTTCGTGATGCTGTGCTGTTCTTTGATAACTTTGATAACCATGTATTTTCCTGATGCGTATATTTTTGGTCATTAGGTACAACATGTATCCCACCTTCTGACACCATGATTTAAAACTGATCTTACACATTTGATATAATCTCTAGTGAGATATGTATTGTAAGCATGATTGAAGCTACAGTGACGGGAGGGTCAGAAAGATCACTCGGTGCCTCAGCATCTGAAACCGGATTATGAATCTTATCTTTGTTTAGAATGGGAGTAGTGTTTCTTTGAGAGTGGTGGAGGAGACATTAAAGCTGAGTAACATATACTGTTTTGTTGTTATCTGTCCGCGTGATAACTCCACCCTTCTGTTGTCTGTGTGAAAACAATGGGTGATTATAATGATGTGCATGATGCTGTCAAGACATATTGGCTTGAACTTTGTAATGTTAGTGCTTTAACAACACTGTTTATAACAATGCTTTTGAATCAACATAATAAAGTGCCACATCAAAATAATAAATACTGTTAAAGAGTAATTTGTACTCCAAAATTACATAATTATCACCAATATACAACTGAAGATCACAACAATAAAGTACCAACTCAAAATAATAAATACTGTTAAAGAGTAATTTGTACTCCAAAATTACATAATTATCACCAATATACATCTGAAGATCAACTCAAGGTACTCACACTTACATTGACATCTTTTATTATTTTTGTAAAACATACATTGTAAGGACAAATCATTTTTAATTACTCCCTTTCAATTGAAACTACTTGCACAAAAGGGGAGATAACATAAGTTAGTTTTAAGGGAGATAAATCTTGTTTAAAGAGGTTTCTATCAAAATGTGATCAGCAGAATCCAAATGAAGAGCAGATCAGTCCATGGTTTCACTCTTATATATTACATCATCTTTAATTATAATTACTTCATGGCAATCTCAAGGACTCATTTGAAATGTGAATGCCTTTGAAACTTTCCAAAAAGGGGAGATAAGTTATCTGTGATGCTTTATGTTTTCATCTAAGTGAGATAAGTCATGTATAAAGAGTTTTTTTTGGGCAAACTTTTCTATACAGTGATAATGCCATTGTGTAGAAGACACAAGATTTCTCATATCTGCGAGTATAAATGTGTAAAAAATTGTACAATGGTTCAACAGGCATGCCTTTAGAGATTATATAGTAGAGCTACAGTACTGATAGATAAATATGGTTAAAAACATTACAACATTTCACAATGCATGGTTTCATTGTTTTAAGAATCGTCATTAAAAATATTCTGCTTATAAGAATGGTGTCCCATGCAGTATTGTTTTGGTGAATCGTGGATTCAAAATAAAAGTCCTGTTTATTGTTGAACTCTTGGGATATGTTATACCTTATACCGATGGATGATATTGACATCAAGTACATTACCATAAACAACATATTTTTTGTTGCTTGATCGAGTATTACTGTGTCACTAATTAAATGTCATCGAGTTATGCATATAATTCGGTTCTCGGGAGAATTTCAGAAAAGGAAAACAATTATACAAAATTAATATTGGAAATGTACTCGTACTATGGTACAATGAGATTCTACTGTAAATCTAGAGGTAGAGATCTTTGACATTCTGACAGGTTGACGGTGTTTTTGACTCTGTGGACATTATTGTTTGTTGTTTAAAAGCAGCTTGTTTAAATTTAATCTCACGGGGTACTTGTGGTCTATTTACATTTACTATACTTCTAGAAAAGCGTGAAATAGCTTGGATATCGTAAAATGGCTTTGGTATCGTGAAATGGCTTGGGTATCGCAGTGAAATGGCTTGGGTATCGTAGTGGAATGGCTTGGGTATCGTAAAATGGCTTTGGTATCGTAAAATGGCTTGGAAATCGCAGTGAAATGGCTTGGGTATCGTAGTGAAATGGCTTGGGTATCGTAGTGAAATGGCTTGGGTATCGTGAAATGGCTTGGGTATCGTTAAAATGGCTTGTGTATTGGGACATGGCTTGGGTATCGTGAAATGGCTTGGGAATCATCAAAATGGCTTGTGTATTGGGACATGGCTTGGGTATAGTGAAATGGCTTGGGTATCTTAGATATTTTAAGCATTATCACTTCTGGAGATGTCATTTTTTTATGGTTGATTGTGACTGACGTTTGAACTATTGTGTTTGATATGACTGGACAGTTCTTGAGGGTGAGATTGATATATACTCTCTCTTTAAGTATGTAAGTTAAAATTTATAAATATAGCTGCAATTTTTGTTTTTAGTTATTTTATCACTATATTTGGGAAAAGAATATAATATATTGTATAGAAAATAGTTGTTTTCTGAAAGAAATTATTTTCAAGGGGAGACAACTATAATATTACAAATTTGTATCATTTTCAATGTTGTATGAACTTTTAAGGGGGATATTTGCTATATAAAACTAAACCATTTTTGCTTACTTTTTGTTTTTTTGTTGTTAAAAATGATCTATTTCTATGATCTATATTGTTTAAGTTAATTTCATGTTATTTTTAGTTCACCACATACAATTCAATTGCACACATAAAACTTTTTAATCTCTATCGAATTAGTTTGAAAAAAATATAATTTGAAACCTTTTAATGTATCTTTGAACTTGTTTTTCAATGCTTACAACTAATCAGCATGCAGAGTAAATTAAAAAGAAAACTCAAAATTGTTCAATTTCATGTTATTTTTAGTGCATCAAATACAATTCAAATGCACATATAAAACTTTTTAATCTATCAAATTAGATTTTAAAAACATCATTTAAAACCTTTTAAATATATCTCTGAACTTGTTGTTCAGTGCTTACACCTAATCAGCATGCAGAGTAAATTAAAAAAAAGAAAACTCAAAAATTCTTGCTGTGCTCATGAAGTGAAATATTTTTGAATTTAATCTTTAATATCATCTATCCTGTTTACGAAGATCAGCGTGCAGCATATCAGGCACCCAATAAAGCCCATGTTTGTGTAAACTTATGGCTTATCTGTAGAGTTTTGACACAGCAGAGAATGTGTTTTAAACGAGAACACACAGTATAATTATGTAGATGACTTTATCACTAAATAACAGGGAATCTTATTTACATGTGGTGGAATTGGATCAGAAAGTATAGATGCAGTTGTTATGTACCCCTAATTTCTCAACTTCAAACATTTTACCACTGATAGCGTCTCTAGGGGGGCCCAGACATTGGCATGTCTCTCATTTTTTTTGGCGAAATTTCTCTGATTTTTTAAGTTAATTTTTATGAACGGAATAACACAAGTTGATATAAGCCTAGATATTCTAGCTAAGTAACTGAGTTATGTTACGATATCATCTTGTTTTAAAGTCATATTCTTGTTTGATTTGTGAACATTGAGCCATTTTATTGTCAATTATTACTGTTTAAGGGATTGCAATCTACTCTATAAATCATAACTAGGCTAAAATACTTGATGTTTTAATATTTAGTTTGATAAACACATTTTGTTTGGTAATTAGTGAATTAGATGTGTACCAACAAACAATATCGTTTGAAGGCAGAAAATAAATATAACATAATCTTGGTCAATACTTGATATCGCGATTACAGTGAATGACAGAACTCTTCCTTGATGGAGGTGCAATTTGGTGTACCCATGGGGACAAGAAAACAAAGTCATTACCTAAATTTGAAATCGTTATAACATGGACACTACTGTAGCCATATTTAGTTCTAAAGAGACCTTGCATTTTAGCTCAAGGGAATTAACTCTGTACAAGTGCTGTCCTTGCATTTTAGCTCAAGGGAATTAACTCTGTACAAGTGCTGTAAATATTTTAGAAAAACTGGTACCATATACTTATTTGTAACAAGTGCATGAAATCTGTAGTAATTTTTAGCACATTGATTAACTATCAGATTGACCTAGAATACTAGAAATGAGGTTAGAAATGTTTTGTTGGCATGATCAAAACAGCAAAGAAACAAAGTGTGGCAGTCATACAGATAAAATATATACAAAACTTAAGTTTAATTAGTGAGGATATTTTAGTATCCTGGAGAAGTGTGCATTTTAATTATCTCTCATTACTTAATTTCAGATCCTCCAAGCTGATAAAGCGAAAGCTTATTTTGTTCAAAGATGTGTTAAGAGTTTAAATCTTTAGACTTAGAAACATAATTAAATCCTGAATTTTTATACGCTCGCAAATTTTTGCAAAGTGTATTGTTATGCTATCAAGCTGTCCATCCTTCCATCCGTTGAGTAAACCTTGTGACCACAACTAGTTCACTATCCTACATTTTTTTGACCGAATCTTTTATGATTTGGAGTGTGTGATGGAAAACATATGAAGAAACTCATATCGTAAAATTGGGGTGTTTGATCAATTGTAACAAGAGTTATGGCCCTGTTGGACGTATATTGCAGGCGTATAATGCTCTGCTATGCAAATATGAAAGATCTGTCTATGAAAAAGATTTAATCTTTCATTCACTCTGGATACAATCTTATGCACGTTTAATTCATCTTCACAATGGGTTTTCCCTCATCAAATCAGGGTGGATACCTGTTGCACTTTCCTAATCAAACATTCAAGTGATTATGATTTAGTTTGATAGGAATAGGGGACCTTGTTTATGTCTAGGTCACTTTGATGTTTGATAGATAAGGGTCTATAGCAAGCATTTATCAATTGATGCTTTAAACACACGTAGGACTCTGATGTAAGGTTATTAGCTGGTGTACAACTGCTCAATGTCAGCTGTTGCTGCCAAAGACCGATAAGAGTCGTACAGAACACAGCTCTTCTGTCTTTGGTATCTTGGATTTTTCGAGTAGAAATTAGGTGAATTAAAAGTTTATATCCCCCTAGATTAACGATTTCTAGGATAAGTGAAGATTCATGAAAGGGAAAGATAATATTAAACCTTCTACGTTTTTAATGTTTGTTGAAATAGAAAACAGAGGCCTCAGATAAAACTCCCAGCCGATTTCTTAAAGGTTGGCTTATCTGTACAAAAAAGTATTTTTGATAATTTTCCTATTTTGTCCAGTATAGATTTTGTGTGCCAAGCAAATCATCTTAACTTATTAATAGAAACTGTTCCTGCAAATTAAAGTTGATGCAATATAACATATATGAAAAGTCAAACCTTATGCTTAAAGAACTATTTTCTTATTTCTGTATTGATATTAGCTGTGATAGTCTCTCAATTGTCAAAATCTGCATAAATAATTGAAGGGAACTATGAAATTAAATAATGGTTCACCAGTGTTACATCAGTGACTTAATATATCTGTCTTGTACGTGACTCTAATTTAACTCCAATGATATTTGTTTTCCCCAACTTAAATTCATTCTATTTTCTATAGATGTAAAGTAAAAAAGTCAGTAAAAGTCAGTATTTAGGGTTGTTTGAACCAAGTTGAATTTTGTTGTTAGAATTTTTTCAGGATTTGAGTGCTTGACCCAAACACCTTTCCTGTACTAAATCAACGTCCAGCACAGACTCAGTGAATCTTTAGTGACCCTTTACCCTTGATGAACTGAATAAAGTCCAGATAAAACAGCAAAATATTGACCATTAAAACTCCAAAAGTTGAGATAGTGTGCAGCAAGAAGGGCAAGTTAATGGAAGATGAAGTATCTTGTCGGAGCACCGATTGGTACGAAGCACTATTAAACTCTGAGCTGTTGACTTATCTCTCGTTAATATGGCACAAAACATGGTGCCTTTCAATTTTCGAAATTGTTTTATCTGGTTTAGAAGACAAGACAATTGCTCATGAGTACATGCATGCTTTGCAATCTGATTTCGGAGTATTTAAACCATGCACTTTCTAATAAGTTTATCTACACTAAATAGACAGGGAATTCTAGATAGCGGTATAACTCATGTACACTTGGTTAGTGGATGCCAAGTTTACGTACTATTTTTTTTTCTACTTTGGATTTCCCGAACTCTTACTTCAGGTACATGTTATAAGTTATATTAAGGTATCTGCGTTTGATGTTAATCATTTGTAACAATTGTCTTGAAGTACTACATAGCTCTAGATTGTAATTATTGATTCCTGCAATTTCTGTGCCATAATTCGAAAAAAGATCTGTTGTAGGTTTGTTAATTTTATGTCCATTACGTTAAAATCAAGAAAATAAATGTAAAAATAGTTCTAAATTGTAAAGATTCATTGCTTCAATTTCTATGCAATAATCCAAGAAAGTTCTGTTGAAGGTTTGATTTTACGACCCAACCTTAAAACCAAATATAGAAAACGTAAAAATAAAAAACTATCATTTTGTCATCATCGCAAAATCTTTGCACAATCTGTGCTTTATAAAGTGCCCTACATATTGGATATATATACATTGTGCATGCTAAGATCCTGTCGATACCTGAAACATAAAAACACATTTCCTCTGTGCAGCGAGAGATCAGTATCCAATTAAAGGTTGCATCACATGATAAGGGTTTTAATTTCCTGTGATTTGAGGGCGGGAATTACGAGATCTAGAACACAGGAACTAACAATAGCCCCTCACACTATGACTTCCCACCTGTAGGATTATTAACGCGTTGTTATAACGGCCAGACAATACAGTGAAGGTGATGCGTACCATATTAGATAATGTCTGTTGGGAGTTAGAATCCTCAGAATCTGATCAAGGTAATGGAATTCGTAATCAATTTATGTTCACCCTTGATATAACTGCCTCAGTCTACCCATATTGATGTTCTATTTAAAAAAAAAAAAAAAAAAAAAAAAAAAAAAAAATTATTGATATTCTTTGGATAATTAGCCCAAATGAATAAAATATAATTGTCACTGTTGTTATGAAGTTGTTTAAAGTCTAATTTGCGCAACATTAAGGCCATTCAGAAAGACGATTTCAGCATTATCTTAATAGCTAGGGGACTGTCCTGTATGCTGCAGTGCTGCTTTAAATATCTTACAGTTACCATTTATAGTTTACATGTGTCGATCATTATCATCATACAATAAATATACTAATTCAACTTAATATCTTATTATAAAGAAATATAAATTACTCTTTTTAAAGTACAGTGAACCTGCTTACAGCATTAGTGACCATTAGTGACCATAAGTGACTCTCGTGAAATCTTGTAAAAGGCAAAAATTTGTCACAAGTCAAGAACCTTTATGGAATATATTTGTATAAAATTGCATAAGTATATATCTACTTAAATCTGAGTTTGAAATACAGCAAGTGGAAAATGCCAATTATTAGCTATAAGGTCAAAGCAATGTGTGCTTTAAAAGTGATCAATTGCATGTAGCTCAGTGACTCGTTTTTCTATTGGGCAAATTTTATTTCTGTTCTTCACATATTTTTTAGCCTTTGACTGGCATATTTACAATTCCAGAAATTGCAGGAATTAGCAGAGCACAGTTGAATTCATACTGAACAACTGTATATAATCCAGTCATTTAGGAAAGCTCATCATTCTGTGTGTGAAAAATTCTCGAAAGAGCAGTATTTTAGTATAAAACTGTAGGTGGTTATGAATCAGCTTTATATAGAGAACTGTACTAACAAATCAACCGACAAACTTAAAATATCACATTATCGTAGTGGGTAGTCAATCTGTTGCGATCATTTTAGAATTTTTCTTGTCTGAATTTAAATCTATAAGAAATTCCTGCAATAAATTGTGAAATTTGGCGGAGATAATTCCTCTGACAGAAGTATGTTACCACTTCCCCTTTTTCTGTCTTGAAAATTAAAGACTGCTGTGCCAGAATTTCGTGATAAATATTTTTCTTGATTGATTCTGGAATGATGAGAAGTCTTTAAGGTCGTGACATTGACGTATCACAGGAGTCTAGGAGATACTGTTCATCATTCAGGAACACCTGTATGTTTGAAATGCACTCTTCAATTTCAATCAAGTCAGCTTCACTGAAAGGCTTGATGAGATTTTAGATACTTAAATATCATCACAGGTGATGTTGTTTCCTCTAAAAATCAGTGTAGTTGAAAAACTTGATGGAATCAGGAAGCTGTGGCTTATCAGGCACTTGTTCTGCATTCCAACATTCAACGTGGAATTTATTTTCTGATATCTGTGAAATAAAAAGTAAAAGAAGTTCAAATTGAAATATTGTTCTTGCAATTATAATTGAAAATGCATGCCAACAGACATTTAAGGATTGCTGAATTCTAAATAAAAACTTGAAATGTGCCATATCAATTAGTAGCTTAATAGAATATCAAATTCAAATTTGAAGTATAATCATCTTTGATTAGTTTTGCACACATAACAGCTATAGCTAGTCTGCTAATATGATCTTTGCAGAAAAGCAAAGCAATGTGCATGGAGCTATGATTAACATATAGTAGATATGTTATAGATGGCGAGATTATGGGGCACCTGTTGTATAAACTACCTGCTCACATCAAAGATCTAGTATCAGTGGTCAATACTGTGTTATAACTTAACCTACCTTAATATTTTGACAGCATCACCCTGAAGTGAGTGGATGTACATGTATTGCTAAACAAATTAAAATGTCTTTAACCTTTAATCTACCAGATCTTGGCACACTGCTAGCGCGGCTGAGTGTATATATGTTAACTTCTCCCAATTTTTTCAGTGTTTCTGCTTTGTTACTGTATACGTAGATTGCGAAAATGTTATGGTCTCAAATCAGCGGCCCATCAAAAAGTGTAAATAACAGAAAAAAACATCACAGGTGAACCAATGGTAGTAGCCACTTATCAATTTTCCGTCCTTATTATAGGAGGTAATTATATATATAATGATCCAATTCAGGAATGGCAAATATTGGCAAAGATGATCGTAAAATCTATCATGCTTGAATGCCTAGAAAAGAGTACCGGTATGTACATAATTTGCCCAGAGTCACTCTGAAAATTAAAGATCAGTTTTATTTGGTTGTTGTCAAGCATTTTTGTAATATAGGGTTGAAAAGATCTCACTCTATTTGGGCCCAAACCTGGGACCCCACACTCTGTCGCGGTGAGTCCAACACTGCATGATTAGGATAAAGAAGATTATGAGAGTGGTAAATATGAAAAACCAAGATAATATTCAAAAGCCGTAAGTCCATGGACACGGGCAATCAAAAGGAAAACGTTGGACCCACACAGTAAAAAGAACAAAAATAAAATTATAAACTAAAAAAGGAAACATCACAAACTTCTATTCAAAAACTATACGAAGCCATACCAGGTACTCACTATTGTGTAAGTGTTTCCTGCTACACATGTGTCGCTTGCCACTATGTTTCCTTGTTGAGACTCACCTTGAGCATACAAGCTTACTAAATTAGGAGTATAATTTAAACTTGCAAACACTATATCTTTCTGCAATAAAAGTGATATATTTATTACACACATTGTGACGTTTACTGTACCTAACAATCCACCCATAAACTTTGCATTTAAGCATGACATGGCACAAAAATTCTGTTTAAATTTTTCATATTACTAAAACAAATGCTTTGTTTGTCAAATATTTTTGACAAATGAGCTTATTGATGTAGAAGTATTCTTCTGCTGTAATAAGTCACATCACCCCATGTAAGCATTTATATAATGCTTGTCTTATCTATTCATCATTATTTCTTCTTTAATGAAGGTTTTATGGATTGGGGCTATCCATGATATGTAATGTTTTTATATTGATTCATCAAGTTATCTGGATCATCCTCTAGCCTACAGTTTAATTGGGACAGAATGACATTGCATTTTTCTAATTTATTTTTTAAAGTTTCTGCATAATTTCAAATTGCAACCTTCTGAAATCTTAAATGGCGGAGATTTAAAATGTGTAGGTTTCATGGGGGAGATGAATGGTCAGAATTTTAGTCTAAAAGTAGAGAGTGTCACTATTTATGGGGGAGACTTAGCAGGTATGTTTCTGTTTGAGTTCTAGGTTGTTTGTGTAAGTTGTTGGTGATAATAGACAGTCCTGCATGCACTCCTTCTTATCAGAATGTTTTTAGTCCATCTCGGGCCCAAAACAGTATGAATAGAATCAACAGAACGATAGACTTTGACAAACAAACAATAACTGCGTCAAACAATGAAGCACCGGAATTTAATTAATTAAACCGACATCACAACAATCATCAAGCCTGTAATCCATGCGGATCGACTTAGGATGGTCACCCAGAACAAAACCAGGCGGTGTGGTTAAACCGGTTAATGAGGCCTCAACCTTCCCACTTTCTATGAGACTTGAAGTCTATTTCATTATGCTTTCTTTGGATTACTGAATTATTTTGACACCAAACAGTTTCTGAATCAGAAATGGGCATCTTTTTACTTTGAAGAAGATTATTAATTCACTGAAGTACCTAAAAGTAATGTATGAATGTAATATGTTAATCCCAGTTAGACTATAGAACATACGAGAAACCTCTTCATGAGGCTAACTTTTTACGTAAGAATATTTATATAAATATTGTTTTACAATAAATCTGTGTGACCTAGATCTGAAGTTGTGTAATCATTGAATCTCTGACCTAAATCTAAATGTGTAAATTTCAAATAAACATAGGAGTCTTCTATCTCCACCAATCCATGTTTCAATGTGTACAGATTTACCCCACTTATACATTAAAGCTGGTATAGAGAAAACAGTTGTTAGAGGATCAGAAGGTTTAACGGATAGTAAAATCAAGAGTTTTCAAGCTTTTTGCCTTAAGAAACTGATAGAAAGTTTGCCAGAAAGTTGTGATCTTACTCTACTTTTACAAGTGTCTGTCAGTCGTTGTATCCAATCAAATGTGACAATTTTGTGGTAATACACTGTCTATTTTCCTTTTCTTTTTCTATTTGATACGCATGCATGTGTTTCAGTTTCATTTTTAAAATGTTGTAAGCTCTGCATGCACCTGATCCAAAGATTTTTGATGATTGAGCTATATATACATGTTGTTATTAATTAATTCCAACAAATTTTTCAGTCGATGTTCTTCTAATCATAGTCTCTTGTCAAACAGATTCAAACTTGAGTTTGATAGGTTGCTGAACTCTTAGCATTATGGCCAGCCACCAAGGCTTATGATTGGCTGAAACCTTTTCACAGGTTTATGATTGGCTGAAATCTTTTCCAAGTCTTATGATTGGCTGAAACCTTTTCCAAGTCTTATGATTGGCTGTAACCTTTTTCAAGTCTTATGATTGGCTGTAACCTTTTCCAAGGTTTATGATTGGCTGAAACCTTTTCCAAGGCTGATTGTCTGAAACCTTTTCCAAGGCTATATATGATTGGCTTAAACCTTTTCCACTTCTTCCTCAAAACCAGATTTTCCATAAAATTCTTTGGATATAAATACAATGTTTTAATATGTGCACATAGTATTCTGCCTGACACAAAGTGTTCAAGATGGTATATAAATTTTAAGTTAGTAAAAAAAAACAGGTAAAAAACAAGCTTCAAATTGAAAGCCATACATTACATTCTATTGCATGCATGTCATACAGATAACAGACAGTAAAATACTTAAATCCCTGAGTGTTTATCATGTAAAACTATTAAAAGTGAATCTATCACAACGACAGAAATTGATTAGACCCTGTCATGCAATATTGTATTAATAAAGAGAAACTTGAACCAATCAAGGAGTAAAAATAGTTGATACCAGTATGTTTATTGTACCTGTAAGTTATCATTGTACATGTTATATCATATCACAGACAGCTAGACTGTAGATAAATTTTAGCTTTAATTGCACTATCTATATGATTTTTTAGCTTAATATTTTATTTAAAAGTAGTATGCCATCCTTAAAAACATGGAAGAATTAAATTCAGACAGTTTCTGGCTAAAAAACAGTGCAGTTAATGGTTCTAGCTAACATTTAAAACAGAGGTAATCGAAATTCAGATTTTTTGGCACTAATTTTACAACATTGATATTATTTTGACAAGTGGAATTTTATTGTGTGCTGTGATATCGATCGTGGCACATTGCATTACCATTAGTTCACGATGCATCCAGACTGCATTCATCACATGCTTATTTCTACCTCAACATGCAGTTACCTTTATTGTAATCATTTTGTCTCTTGATCATAACACAAAATGGCAAGTCCCCATATTCGGGCAGGTGAAAGCTTTTTCGTATATATAAGAGCCATAAGTTAATTAAGAAGCTGAGTTGTTTGCATGAACACAGTGCACAATGTCTAATTTAAATCTATTTTACCTTACAGTAAATTGTAAGTGTTATAACCGTTCATATATATACATGTAGTATTTATATTGACACCAATGACATCAATCAATTTGATTGGTTTAAAGTGAAGCCTATACCTGCAGCTTATAGAAACAGAACTATAACAGATCTATCTGTATTGGTGTGAAACATGTAGATAAAGAGTACAACTCACAATTAATCAATGATTGAATATAACATCTAATGATCGATACAGTATCAAATTTCAAAATCCCCAGCCAGATCGCACCTAAGGCTATAAATTATAGGTAGCCTAAATCTCACATCATACTAAGAACTCAGAATTCTTGGTTAAGTCAGATTTGAACCGGTTGTCTTGGTGCTTGGTGTCAGGGTAATGGGACCAAGTAAAGTACATTCAAACCTGTGTTAAAAGGCCACCTCTTTTTAACAAACACCTGTTGTTAAAGGCCAGAAATTTAGATCCCTTCTCTTCATATTCTTACTAAGTTGAACCTGTATTGAAAGACCACTTTTCTATAAAGGCCACTTTTCTTGGTTCCCTTGAGTGGTTTTTAAGGTTTGACAGTACTTTAATTGTCACTGTGTCTGTGGCGTGATATGTCAGTGAGACATCACCATCAAGTTGCCATCAGTGTGCACTAGCTGGCTAGGGACAGTTCATGTACATGTGTAAATACCTTTAACATACAATTAAAACACTCAATCCTACATGGTCATTAACATATTGAACTATATATATGATTTACCACTAATTCCTGTGATAAGTTCATAATGTGTGTGTCATCATTAACCATTCCTGGCACACAACTGAACTCTCCCTAGAGCCCAACAGAAGTAATTAATATGCACAATAAACTCTCCCTAATACTCCAATGGCTTCACATGTCATGAATATTTTTTCCCTCTAATTAATTCGTATTATTATCTAAGAGAACATCTTATTCTCATGTTTTCATCTTTTCATATATGAATATGAAGTTGAAAATATTTCTGTTTAGACTTTGAGAAAATTATTATTTAATTGAATAGTTTCTCAACAATTGAAAAAAACAATTGTGGTAGTCGTATTCACAGTTTCAAAAAATGGTGAGATATATTGCATGTATACTGGCGTGAATTTCTAGGAAAGGTTAATCCCTGTCTATTGGTTGAGTAGTGAGGAGGGATGGTCAATTAAGTCCTTGCTGTTTATTCTGGTCACATCTTTGCTGATTGATTTTTTTACATTTTTGTGATTGTTTGAATGGTAGCTGTGATTACTTGGTCTGACAAAAGTTCAGCTTACGAGTGTATTAAGGTTCATTAAAACACACCATACAACCAATCAAAATGCCTTTGTAAGTAACTCATTGCACCTTTATGTATTCAAACGGTTTTGTTTAGACTTTCTGAATGTGGCATTTTATGTATTAATAAATGTTATTTTTTGTTGTTCAACATTTTTGGTATTCAGTTCTTCAGAATCAGATATCGATCTTCCTTACTTTAAATGGTAAAGCTTTTAAACTTTGGATTCATCACACAAAATCAATGTGGTCATTGGTTTTAATATAATGTTCTTTTAATTTAATCAGACTTGTTTCTAATTTGGCTTGTACATTGGCAAAAATGGATGACATTCTTATATTTATAGAAAAATCTTAAATAATTGTATTGATCAACTATTTATTTACTATTCAGTAGAGATTTAAAAAAAATTAGTTTACCCCAAATTTAGAATTATATCTGATGACTTTACAAATATGTTGTTTTGTATCTTGCAAGATATCAGCGCGGTGACCCAGTGGTAAGCGTGATAGCCTCGTGTAGGTACACTGGTGAAGAGAATACGCGATCGAGGGTTCGAATTCTGGTGGCACCATATCCCATATCCAAAGACGTTAAAATTAAGCACTCTTCTAGCTCCCTGCTTTACACACAGCATTAATGGGTAGGAGAAGGACTGGTTGGCTCAGTGTCAGTATAATGTGATGAGTGAAGTATCATATCAATGTGTCTGCGGCATGATATTTCAGTAGGACAGCACTATAAATATATATCAGTCCGCACTGTCACAAGCAGACACCATCTCGATATGACCTAAAATGAGTTAAAGGGACACTAATCCCCTATGGGACTTATAAGACTATCTTGCAAGATATATCACAACATTGTATGTATCAATATACTCAAGGAAAGAAATACTAATATAAAAACAACTGAATATAGCAGCAACTATCTATACTGATGCGGAATGATATCTCGGTGAGGCTGTGAGCACTATAAAGTGAACAGTCACAAGCATACACAGTCTCCAAATGACCTAGACACAGGTTGAAGGGATGTTAAACCCCACTTACACAAACCAACAATCTATGCAGAATTTCATAAAATAATCAAAATAAAAAACATAAATGTTGTGACATATCTTAATTGAATTGGGTTTGATGCTTATAGGTATGAATGCACATTACCGGTAAATTTTCTTTAAAACTGACCTTGTTTCCCTTCCTTACAACTATCATTAGGATTGTTTAAATAAGTAAAAAAAAATTTTGACCGTGACTTATAAATATTTGTTATTTGATCTGAATTTTACCAAGATTTTTGTAAGATATTTAAGGAGTACAACATGTCTCTTTGGTATCAGTGAACTTGTATCATCATGTTGGCTACTTAATTCACAACCTGTCATAGTGTCCATTTGAGTCTGAATCAATATGTCATCTTTAAGACATATATATGGACAATTTCTTGTCACAGATTGTCATGTTTTGCTTTAAATTGTCGGAAAGATTTTTTGTTTGCATATAAAAAAGCAGTTTGGCCTAAATTGCGATTCTTTCACAGATCTTATATGTTTTGCCTCAAATTGTCTTAAAGTATTTGTTTGCATATAAAAAACGAGGCTTACTTTTCTCTCACAGATCGTACATGCTTTGCTTCAAATTGTCTAAACGAATTTTGTTTGCATAAAAATATAAGGCTTCATTGGGACTCTATCACAGATTGTATGTTTTGCTTCAAATTTTCTGAAAGAATTTTTGTTTGCATATAAAAAGCAAGGTTTGCAATTCTATCATAGATCAGACATGTTTTACTTCAGATCGTCTGAAAAAAAAAAATTTGGCAAAAAAATGAAACTTGGAGTATATTAGAATTGTAAATGACAAAGAACATATTTTACGTACACCAGAGATAGGGAACAGGATTGTGGTTGTCTGATGGCCAGGATAATGATTGATAATGTTGCATATTCTTAGAATTGTCGCTTCTCTTTTACCATTAAATAGACATTTACTTACATTGAACCTACAGTGTTAACTTTTGTCTTTAAATACTTAAACAATCATGAAAATATTACAGAAATTTTCTGTGCTGTATAATTTACCACCTCCACAAAATGGCTGTGGTTGGTGCTTTCATATACAGTGGAGTCTCTTTACAACGACACTCATAACAAAGACGATATGTTTGGAACAAATTGGCCAAATGACTACAATTTTGATTTATTACAACAGAAAATTCTTTACAATGACAACAAATTCAAGGACAAACATGGTCGTTGTAAAGAGACTCCACTGTATGACAATTACACTCGTGGTAATCTTATATTCATATAGACACTATTTTGTCAACAATATGCTATATTTACAAGGTTATGATTTATATGTGCAGAGTTATCTCCCTTCTATTGTTTTTACTGTACACATCTCTATATTCACACTGCATATTTTGTGATTTCATGAAAAAAATACATTTTTGTGTAGTGTTCATGGTAAAGTTTAAGGAGTATTCATTTATACATAGTTGATCTTTTTTCAGTGCAGGGTTGAATATTATCAAATACACTTCCCATCTGTGGTTTATAAGGTACTAGTAAAGGTTATCTCCCTTCCATTATATATTTCATTCTTAGCATTGTCTCTCTTTTTTTCGTGTTAGTTTACAGTTAGTATACCCCGCTCGCTAGTAAAGGTTATCTCCCTTTCATTATATATTTTATTCTTAGCATTGTCTCCCTTTGTTTCTTGTTAGTTGACAGCTACATTACATAAGTGATCTATCATATTTATTTAATTGTTAATCTTTGTTGCCCTATTATGTACTTGTTTCTTACATTGGTTTAAGTCTTTGTTACACTTAAAAGAAATTAAATCATATTTAAAAATACTCATGGAATAAATATGATAGACTAATTATCCTTTAATTGTGTGTGACCAGTGCATGTAAGATGGAAAAGTACATATTTGCTGGTGAAAATTCAATTTCTTAAAATTATTTTCGTCAGGGGTACAAGATTAAACAATGTAAATTTTTAACGTTTCTGTTAATTAGCTTTTGATATGACATAATAAAAATCGAGAAACAAGAACAGGAATTCCAATTTAATTTATTTCAAACGAAATAAAGCGCGGCAGTTATTATCTAGATAGTGTGTGATCAATCTCTTGCACTAATCCACCGTCACATCAATTTAAACACCATTAATCAGAATATAAAGCCAAGCACGTCAATGATAAAGCAATAATTACGTGGTATAATAATCTTAAGAAACCTATATAGAGACCGATTGAAATACAGAATCATGGCTCGTGTTGAAATTTGAATTTTAAATTCTATATACATTGGTCTTAATACATATAATTTCTTGATGAATGGAAAAAAAGGTACATGCATACTTTAAAATGATATATTACTGTGGTAATTTATTGATAAGTGTATTTGAATTTACAAAATATGGATTATTGAAAGCTTTTAAATCATAAACATGTACATTTAAATTGAAAAGATCTTAATACTACTTGAAGAGGTATTAAATATTGAATTAAAGTCTACCTACCAGTAATTGTTCTTAGACTATATATTACAACTCTGGTGATTCTTGTTTTTTTTTTTTTTTTTTTTTAAATACACAAATTTATTTAAACTTATGTTGAAAAGTCCTGTTAAACTTAAGGATAATATAGATCTTTAAGGTCATATATATTGTGTTGAAAATTTTGAGGGAAACCCTCAACTTGCTGCCTTATAATTATCTACACCAGATTTTTGCAGTCATATTTTTTTAGAAAGTTAAGTGTTTTTCTTTCCTAATTAAGCAGTTTGATACCTTATTTGACCTAATAAAACACCCATGTCCCTATAAGCACCCCCTCCCTTTCAAACACCTGCAGTCCTGTACAGTAGCTAAGATCCATTACAGAAGAGCATTGCAGTACATATTTTATTCTCAGTGTTTGGACTCGTAATATGGTCCTAATAAGTAGCCCCTTTTTTCTAATTCTTTAAGCGCCCAGGGCACTTTCAAATTCTGTATGCTTTGTTATTGAAGGTCTAATCAACTTATTGTATTTTTCCTTTTTTTTACAGTATGTACGGGTACGTCAGAGGGCATGTCCACGGCCGGTGACAAAGATTACAGATATGAAAATTATAAGTTTAGATATCAAAACTGTACCTACGTGGACGGAAACTTAGAAATCAAAGAGTTGTCCAAGCACCATGACTTAAGTTTTTTAGAGACAATTGAAGAAGTTAGTGGATACGTGCTTCTTGTTTCAAACCATGTCAGGAGAATCCCTCTTGTTAATTTAAAAATTATTCGAGGAAGAAGTTTGTACGAATATGAGAATTCAAAGTATAGTTTATTTGTAGCATTAAATAATGAGCCTAATTCCACGACAAATGGACTTTTGGAGCTGGGATTTAAGTCTTTAACTGGTATGTTTGTAATATTTATCTCCATTATATTTTTCTTCATAACTTCACCTTCAAGGATACAATCCTTTATGCCAGGCTGACAGGAATATTATGCACCATTTTCAGTTAATTCTTTAACATCTATACTACATTGTATTTACATTAAAGTTATACATATTTTCATTCTATAGTATTGTCATGTTGTTTTTCATTAACATAGAAATTAGTAAGGAAATTAACAATTTGTTCCGAAATTATCTTTATTTTGATATTATTCAGAATTTACTTTCAATATTTTCCATGCCATTATTTTGTAATTTTCCATTTTATTTACATAGAAATAAGCAAAGGAACAGTATATTCTTCCAGAGTTAATCATCATTTTTTAGTCCATCTGGACCGAAGGTCCAAGGTGGACTTTTCCCATACAAATCCCGTCCGTCGTCCGTCCGTTCGTCCGTTGTTAACTTTTGCTTTAAACGACATCTCCTCTGAAACTACTGGACAGATTTCAACCAAATTTGGCAAGAAGTATCCTTAGTGGAAGGGGATTTAAAATTGTATATATGAAGTCTCTGACCCCCCAGGGGACAGGTGGGAGGGGCCAAAAGGGGTAATTTGACAGTATGCATTCAAACGACATCTCCACTGAGACTATTGGGCAGATTTCAACCAAATTTGGCAGGAAGCATCCTTAGGGGAAGGGGATTCAAGATTGTACAAAT
>JAUMGZ010010441.1:0-10214 GCA_032359645.1 Pododesmus macrochisma | reverse complement strand
GCTAGGTACCCAGGAAGGGTCACTTTCGGGCTCAAACAGGGAAAATTTGACAAAATTATAAATATCTTCATATAAACAAGAAGGCCTATATTGCATAATGCTTTGGTTTGTATTAACTTTAGGGCATGGAGAAACAACTTTGTTTAATATATGACCATATGATTAAAAATATTCAAATGCCAATCCAGATGGACGTTAAGGCCCCATGGGCCTCTTGTTTGTTTAAGTTGAGGTTTCAAGCAATCTTTAAAGTGTAAGAGATGTAGTCGTACCTGGAATATGTTTTACTAACTGTAGCAGAGAAATATATACAACATACGACAACAGTATTGTTTTCATAGTGCTCATATAGAGTAGAACATAATTACAAAACAGAACCTGTAAAACAGTGTACATGAAATATTAGTGACTTGACTGTTTTTTATCTTAGGTGGCATCATATGGAGGAAAACTGATGTTCAGTGTTATATTTATGCTACCTAGAGATGACCCCACAGTGTCCGAGATGGCTGATGGTCCAGGTGTTATACTGATGGTAAGTTAACCCTCCAATACATATTTAGATCATACTGATCGGCTTTAAATGTTACTTAAATATACACTACAAACCAATATATTTGTTTTCCATATTTACAAAATTGTATACAATACAATATGATGTTCAGCTTAGTTAAATGACAACAAGGCATGAAGCAGTTGTATTTAGGGAGCATTTTAAAGATAGTGCAAGAATTGAATGATGTGGTGTCAGAACTAATGCTAGGTGACGTAAGCGCCACCTATAGTACTAAGAGTTGTTCCCCCTGACTACACTTACCAAGTATGTGTATGTGTCTGTGGCAAGATTATCCAGTAAGTCGAAGTTTGTACTTTCACAACCAACATGACTTGAAATGTTTTGAGTCCCAAACTCTTAACTAATCAAACTTATATATCAGTCATTTATTGGAAAGATTTACTATCTTGCTTTTAACTTCATATATTAGATTATATCTAAATTTAATATTACAGTCTTAATTACCTGTCAGTCATGTATTCAAAACACAGTGATGCTTACATTCATGTTAATTTCTGAAAATAAGTGTACATGTTAATGTTTTTTCATTTAACAGGGTAGGAATATGACTGTTGTTCACCACTTCTCTGAGAATGTAGAGCCAGGTCGCACACATGAGTTAATGGTAGAGTTATTGGAGGTAAGTTGTATTAGTCTGTAAATAATAGAATAGGGAGAATAACTTAACAGTTAATGATCTATTTATAAGAGGCAAGTGTGTAAACATGAATTAATAGTAGACTTACGAAAATGTTTCTAAAATTTATGTGTAGTTTGGTGATTGCTACACAGTCAAACTTGTCTATAAAGACCACTCAAGGGATCAGAAAAAGTGGTCTTTATATAAAGGTGGTCTTTATATACAGGTAAAAATAAGTGTAATTAGATTTCATGGGACCTGATTTTAGTGGTCTTTATGTACAAATGGTCTCTTTATAGAGGTGGTCACTAGAGCAGGTTTTATTGTACCTTATATTCAGTTTAATGTAGGTCAGAACACACATTATAACCTACCTCTAGCAGGAAATGTACAATATACCCAGTATTTATTATGTCACTATTTATTTACAGTACAATTTTGTTCACATGGACACCAGGACAAGAGTGAGTAGAGAACAGTTCATGATGATGCTTGTCAATCTAGATGCCATGCACATCAGAGCCAGTTACTATGACAACGTTAGAGAAGTCAGGTGACTACAGTTTAAATTTACAATGAGATTTTATATGGATGTTGCAAACATAAGTAGTAAACATGGTATTTGTGTATAGTGAGAGTGACAATTGTAATCAAGTTCTGTCATCAGAGTAATTGTGCAATATCAGTTGCATACACAGAACAAATAACTTGATGACATTATTTTTCTTTTTTCTTTTTTTTGTATAATTTGTATTTATCCCTTATTTTAAATTTATGCATTCCCCATTCTATATTTACAATTAGTGTTTCTGGTCCTAAGAAAAATGACAAACTTAGGAATTACATTTAATTTAAACCATTTAGTTTTGTGAAAATCTCACTCTTATATTACAATGCAAAATGTTTTACATTGTAGAAGAAATGAAGTAGTTTATAATTATCACCTTTGTTTTAGACTGATGAACGTTACCTTACCCATGGCTACATACAACGGTCGCGGTGAACAAGCTGTGACTGTAGAGCAATGTGCATGTCCACAAGGTTACACAGGAACTTCATGTGAGGTAAGAACCATATAAACACAGAATGCACCATATAAACACAGAATGCACCATATAAACACAGAATGCACACTTGATAAGAGTGTTGGACCAATGAGAAAGCTTTGAAGCTTGAAACAAAACTACTTTAAAATCATGTTCTCAACAATTGAGAAATTTGGATTTTGATTTTGATGTAGGATCTTCAGAATGAGATATTTCATTTCATACTGCAGGATTGGTATAATTGTTTATAACCATTGTAACACGAAACAGGTGTACACTTCTGGCAAATTCATCTCAAAATACATTTTAATGCCATTCTGTTGTGATAGCTACGATCTGTCATACTTCTGTGTCATTTCTAGAAATTATTTGGCTTTGTTGTTTGTCCTTGTTTTATTCATTTATAAATAATCTCACTAGATTAACAGTATCATAAATCCCTGACTTGGTCACTCTTTTTCTTGTTAATGATTTTATTTAACAGTGAGTGGACTAAGTTATAAATAATTAAGTTTATTTATTACAGAGCTGTGCCCAGGGCTACTATCGCTCACAGAACACTCCATTCCTTGGTATCTGTGTCCCCTGTAACTGTAATGGACATGCAGACTCGTGTGACTCTAACACAGGCCAGTGTCTGGTAGGTATTTATAGATGCATACCCTAAGTATTGGCCAAAGTGTTACTTAACCTGTATAAAAAGCACAGCATAAATATGATATGTTTAATGAAAGAACCGTTACACACCATCTTGAAGTATTCACTTGAAAGTTTTCGTGTTGATTATCACATCCTGTTTACAGCTCCTTACCACTCCAGGGGAGATAACTATAGTATGTCAGTTTATATCTTTATAACAATATGTAAAGAAACGTTATGCCCCAATATACTTTAACAAATGAAAGTTGACGATTGTTAATATACTTTACATGAGCATGTTTGTATATTTTCAAATTAAATTATGCATTTAAAATGTAACTCACTGTTTAATAACAAAGAAAAATCTTGATCCTTATACTTTTATTGTCTGTATAAAAACTTTAAAAGGATTAATGCATTGATTAATTTATTTTCTGGAATACGCTCAGTACAAGAGTTTTAAGTATATATCATGTTTATTGGATGTGTTAGTTTGAATCTATGGGAACATGTAAAATTCTGCATTTAAGTTGTATACATACAAAATTGATATTAGAATTGTAAATTCTTGACAGTACCTATATGCATGTAATACTTGTTTTATTATACAAGTCTTTTTGACAATATCTGAATGCATCTAATACTTGTTTTATTATTCTAGGATTGTAAAAAACAACACATGGATGTAATGTTTGTTTTATTATTTAATTTTTTTTTGACAATATCTGAATGCATATAATACTTGTTTTATTATTCTAGGATTGTACAAACAACACATGGATGTAATGTTTGTTTTATTATTTAATTTTTTTTTGACAATATCTGAATGCATCTAATACTTGTTTTATTACTCTAGGATTGTAGAGACAACACAATGGGAGATTTCTGTGACATGTGTTTACCAGGTCACTATGGTGACCCAGCCATAGAAGGATGTACTATCTGCAGCTGTCCACTACCAGTACAAGGCAACAAGTATGTAAACTCTAGAAAAGACAAGGCAATAGGCAATATAACCAATTAGACGAAATACTTAGTAAAATAGTTTTATATACAGAGTTTACCTTTAAATGTAACTTTAGATTTGTTGATAATTTTATTTTTGTATTTTTATACTAAAACCAAATTTTTATTTACTATAAGACTACATGTTTGTATACAACACAACAAATTTAAAACAAAGTGTACAACATTCAGTAAAGAGAACAACATCTGTTAAATAAGACATTTTTCAGTTGTAAAGAAATATTTTTATCTTTCAACAGCTTTGCTTCTGGATGTAACGTGTACAATGGACAGTTGGTGTCATGTGATTGTCAGGTCGGCTATGATGGTCTGTTTTGTGAAAGGTATGTTTAATTATACTGTCTGTTGACTATCTTGTCAATATTTTAGGTTGCATTTATCAACAGCTAAAGAAGTATTTTATAACAGGTCAATGTTAATTCTATATGCAGATTTGAAAGACACCAACATGAAGAATTACTCAAAAATCCAAGAGAAAATATAAATCAGATTTCAGTTTGTCTATTAATGTATATTTAGATATGCACCTGGTAATTATGTTGACCCATCAGTTCCGGCCCTAGTGGATCAAGTATTTCAATGTTTTTCACTTTAAAATTTTCCTACATTAAGATGTGCATCTGGTTACTATGGAGACCCGTCTGTGCCAGGAGGATCGTGTAGGAGATGTGAATGTTCTGATAACATTGATATGAGGGATCCGTATTCATGTAGCACTAGTACTGGTGACTGTTTACTGTGTCTGAACAACTCCACTGGACCTTCATGCTCCAGTTGTCGTGAGTGGTGGCATGGTGACGCTGTGACCGAGAAGAATTGTCAAGGTAAGTCTTGCATATTCTCATATATTAACATAAAAATGTAATATCTGATGTATTAGACTGCTGCCTTATGTTCAATTTTAATGATACACATACTGTATTCATTCTTATAAACGCCTGGTCTCTAATAATCGCCCACCCCCCTGCTTTGACGCCAAAAATAGTTACTTTTACCTCCCTCCAGTGGATTTTGACAAACCTCTAATAGTCCCCCATCCCTAACACAGCATGTACATCGAAATCAACAGATCATCATCGTTACCTAGAAATTGTTTTTCTCACATGTACAGTTTATCATATCTTGGATGCTAGAGTTTTCCAATATGATTTGACAGGGCTGTTCTGGAATGTGTCTGACTGTCCTTTCGTGTATCTTTACTCTACCAACACTATCGCTGTGATAAGTTGCTAGGCTTCATCAATTAGTTAAGGATTATGCAATTATGCATTTTTCACAGTAAATGTGATGTCCCTTTATTACTGAAACTTTAAGTGCAACAAATGTGCCATGTTTGTTTTAATTTACATTGAGTGCATGTACACTGAAGATTTTGATCAAGGGAAGCAACTTGAGCTCTATAGGCATATTTTCGATGGGATATCTAGGCATGACTGAATCGTACATAATGACCCGTTTATGATACCTGTTTACGCTATTAGAATTGCTGGAATAGTGTGACGGATTATATTAGATTCTTTTATGTCTTAAACATAAATGATTTGATTTGATAAAAAAGAGTTTGAAAATTTTGTTTCATTCTCCCATGAAATTTTCTGTGGTATTTTTAACTTGTTTCCAATAATTGCCCACCTCTACTTTTAAATTCTAACCTGTTCCATTAATGGCCCGGGCATTTTTCAGGGCATTAACAAATTTCTTTTAAGATTTGATGTTGATTGAAAATTTTTTTTAGCATTTTTTATCTAAATTATTTGATAATCATTATGTTTTAGGTTTATCTTATTCAGTTTCTTAACTGTATTTCTAATAATATTGTATACTCTGCATAGAAAAAATTGGTGCTGAAGTTTAATATTTCTTGTAATACAGTGATTAAAAGAAAATTCATTAGCACATTTAACATATTGTAAAATATCTTAACAACACAAGAATATTCATTTCTAAAGTTTAGTGTACATATCTATAATGATAAGAGCTGGAAATTGTTGTATGTTTTTGAGTTGTTTTTTTTTTGTATCAATATTATGCTAAATTATGAACTCATATATTTACTTGGATAAGATTAAGATTAGAGAGACTATATTGTGCTTATTTGACAGCGTGTACTTGTGACCAGTGCGGCACCAGGAGCTGTGACAGTGATAATGGTGTCTGTGAGTGTAAGAACAATGTTATTGGTGCGAACTGCGATAGGTGTGCAGTAAGTATTTACCATCTACAGGTGTATTATCCATTAAATACATTAATATTTTGACGTCGGCCGAAGGCTTTGTGAGTTTGGTAACCGAATTTGATTTTAAACTATATTTAACTTTTTCCCTTTATAAATGTGTAGAAGTGGCTGTATCACTCTATTTACAATAGACGTCCATATTGTATATTATACAAAATAATAACCTCGAGTTGAAATTGGGAGTTGAAAGAATAGTAACAAAATTCAATTTGGTTAATTATTTATTAAACACATTCTAAAAACATGTTGAATATAAAGAAAATTGGTTGAAAATCCCAGATATTGATTCAAGTTTTAAACTGTTGCTGTTAAAACAAAAAGAAATAAGGTCAAGTGAACATTAAGGCATTGACAAACAAAGAAAAGTCGCAAAAAAACCAGCACCACAATAAAACAAGATGTACCATCAATAAATGAAATATCTAAAGGACACAAAAGCTGTCCTTGAGAGAGGTTCATCCAAGATTCTAACTTCAGTACAACCATCTGTGGATGCTCAAAAGAAAATATATTTAGAATTGACTAGACAAAGGCTAGGAAGCAAACAGAGTTCACCCCAGTAACACTATAAAATGTTCAAGGTCCATAACTGTGTTGTATGTAGTCTAATTGGAATAAAACTAACGAAAACTTGACTTCTGATGTATTTCAGCCGGACACGTATGGTTTTGATTACTGTAGTGGCTGTGAGCAATGCATGTGTGGTATAGCCTCTATATCCACCCAATGTGACCTTCAGACAGGAATGTGTCCATGTCAGCCGGGCACTGTTGGACGTGGATGTGAGGTCTGTGAGGAAGGATACTGGAACTATGGCCGCGATGGATGTACCAGTGAGTCCTTTCATCTGTCTCAATACTTTCTGTATTGTAATTTTTCTTATTGAATGTAACCATATGGTGTGCTGAAATAGCTACCTCAGTCATATGTCGGCTATTTACTTTGCTATTTTCTTAACAGAATGTAACTGTGAGGCTGATGGAGCCCATAGCTGTGACCCTTACACAGGGACCTGTAAGTGTTTGCCTGGTGTTACTGGAGAGACCTGCGACCGATGTCTTCCACGCTGGATCTTAGTGCCTAACCAGGGATGTCAATGTAAGTCTGCAGTTTATGCAATTATTTGTGTATAGCATGTGATAGCAACAACCCTAATATGTGTCTGCTTTTGTTCATTTTTATGATAGTGGGTGAATTATGCCAAATATTACATAATTTCAAATGAGTTTTAATCTTTTCACTGAAGATAAGTGTTTTATGTAAGTTTTCTGTTGTTAGATTAAAGATAGTATGTGATGTTTGTTGATTTTTCTGCAGCCTGTGATAATTGTGTGCATATCCTGCTGGATGATGTTGAGTTTCTTCATCGTAACCTGTCAGGAGTGGGCAGTAACTTAGAGTCTGTATCAGCTGGTGTTACAGCCATACGTCGTCTGCAGAACATCAATGACTCTGTTGAGATGTACAAGGTAAGTATTGACTTAAGTCTAAATCTGCTACAGTTTTAAACAAGGTAACAACTGATTTAATGCTACTTTAAAATTGTACACAGTCCTTGTTTTTGATGCATATAAAATAGATTGTATAAAAATGTTTAGATGAACTTGTGACATTTCCCATGTTTGAAGACTTTCAGGCCTCCCTAACATTTCTAAAAAAGAATTATGATATCCTAAAAAATCCTTAAAAAAACCAGCGTAAAGTGAAGGGATTCCTAAAAAGAGTCCTAATTTTATTGCCTTCAATGGTGAAAAGACATTAATTTTCTCTATTGAAAGCTTTGAGTCTATTATTCAGATATTAGTTGACACAAGTTGTCCAGTTAATCCTAAGCTTGAGTTTTACCATCCAATTCTTCCATGATGAACGTAATGAAGGTCCTAGTATCCACTGTATAGATTTATGCAAAGAATTGGATGTGTAATTGAAGGTTTTATTGGAAGACTTGGGTAATGGTAAGGCATACCTGTATAGTTTGTATTATCTGAGATAAATGGTAAGGGGCCATCCATAATATTCATCCTTTTTCCAAACCAAAACTCTGTGTGAGACAACCCGTCCCAAACCCCAGATCTTGCTCGAAGCTGCCCCGTCATTAATGGCTGCAAGAGAAGAAATCATTTTAAATCGACAAGACTTCAGCAAACCAAGGCCACGACCCAAAGGGGAAACATCGACAACAAATTATCGATGTTTATGATGTACAAACACCATACCCAATAATAATACAAAATTGTCTTGCCAAATCAGGAATTTTTAAACGTATTCCTCTGGACACGAGTTTCGAACAATCCAGTTCTCATCAGCAAAGGTGACTTTATATTAGATATATAGAATTCAATATTATTAAAAGACAGACAGACAGACAGACTTCACTGACTTATTTACATTAAAGAAAGCCAAAATGTGCATCAAACACAACAATTAAGAATACAGGTAAGTATGAAACTGTAACTTCTTAGGTCCGAAACTCAAAAATAACTGGCAGAACGTTATGAATCAGGAATAAGTGACGGCGTGCCTCACACACAGGAAATAAAAAAGAGCCAGATTTCAGATTTTAAAATGTTGCGATATCTGGAATTTTAAGCGTGCAAAAAAATGATGAAAAACAAACCCCCTCAACCCTAGCGTGCGGTTTGCAGACTTTGGAAAAAGGATGATAATTATGGATGGCCCCTAAGTCTTCTTGATTAATGCTCCAATTCTTTCTCAGAAATTCCTAATTTTAGCCATAAAATATTGAAAAATAGGCCCTTAAATTTAGCTCTAGTTT
Organism: Pododesmus macrochisma; assembly: GCA_032359645.1. Classification (NCBI taxonomy): domain Eukaryota; kingdom Metazoa; phylum Mollusca; class Bivalvia; order Pectinida; family Anomiidae; genus Pododesmus; species Pododesmus macrochisma. The sequence goes on along the minus strand of JAUMGZ010010441.1, from coordinate 1,295 downwards.
TTCACAAAAAAGGTGCTTGAAAGCCTTTGTTATTGCTTCTCAAGCATATTTCCAGTCCCAAGATAGACTGATCAGTGTTGTACTTTACCACAAATTAAGCACACATTTTGACTTAAGGTAGCCTGTACCACTGCCCATGGTTGCATCTCTTATTGTAAAGAGCTTGGTTAGCAAATGTTTGAAATAGAGTTCTCTCCTCTTGATTTTAAAACAATAAGAGTAATTTATTTTTTCTTTGACCTAATCTCTCTAGCAAGAAAAGGTAAAAAAGTCAGTTTGTGTATGTTGACAATATGACTAAGACTGAAAAATGAGAAATTTAAGAAGGTTAGACAAAAGAAAGAACAGCCAAAAATGATAATGTAGCTTTTGTTGGTTAGACCATGTTCATACATATAAGCTAGTACATAATACAAAACCATAATTTTTTGTGCCAAATGATGATGTATTTTATGAGTTGTCTTTCTTGAAAATGAAACTTTTTACAAGACTGTCTGAGGGTTATTTTTATGGATTTAGACTTGTTAGGCATATCTTTTTCATTATATAAATCTTCTTTATGGAAGTATATATAAAATTATAAAGAAAATTCATCAAATTATACTGTTTATGTATTTTTAAACCATAATTATTGTCATATTTTCAATATTCAGAAAATTTCCTATATTTAGACAGTTTCATCAAATATTTTATAGATTAAAATTCCAAACACAAAAATAAAATATTCTACAACTTCAAAACATGTTTTGTTGTTTTATTATGATTTTTTGTCGAGTCAAATTTCTTTTTTAGAAAACACTATATGTGATTTACAAAAAAATTAATAGCTTAAAAAAAAGTATGGTAAAGTCAAGGAAAATTAGTTATATACATATATATTGATATAAAAAATTATCAAATGTTTACAGACATATTTATTGGGTGGTAAGGGCTACCTTAAGAAGACCATGACTTAACAATTCTATTGTCATTCCAGCCTAAAATCCAGCAAGTTTATGAAGCTGGCAAGAATTTGACTTTGACCCCACTCATAAATGATGTAGCTGAAGTAACACAACTGGCAGATGACACTGAAAGCAAGGTAAGTACCAGTATATTTCAGTATACTTTAGTATCAAGATTACCGTAGCCTTAACCCTCATAGTGCTATATATAATATACAGTGATTGAGCCGCAGGTTTAATCAATTTTGGGGATGCCACACATCCATACAAGTAAATATAATTAAATACAAAGAATTTAATTCAGTTTATAGGGAAGAGAAGCCTTGAATTCCCTCTTCTAAAATACAGATA